>JAQBSW010000892.1:0-162094 GCA_029291075.1 Eudiplozoon nipponicum | reverse complement strand
TAATAAAATAAAAATTGAATAAGCTAGTAAATGTAATCCATTTACTGGACCTGCCTCGTTCGTTTATATTTAAAATCCTCAATCGCATTAAGAAGTTATGCGGGCACGGATTGAACATGGAACAATTGCAGCATGTCCATTGCGCTGTGGAAGCCGCGTACCGACTGCCATTTTTTTGAAGATCCACATAGATTACTCAAATCGATTATTGTAAAACCAATGGATGTGCATGTTGGTTTGAAATAAATTATAATGACATGATTTGATTGTAATTGTTATAGGCGAAAAGTTAGCGCTACGTAAGCCATCAAATGATGCCCCATCTCATCACTCCTTTTAAGTAGCCCAATTATCTGTGGTATTGAACAGAACAATAAGCCTTTGGTCCAATGTCATGAAACGCATCTCCTAAGTCACTGTAGCCGCGTGTCGTATCTCATTTTAACCCTGTTTCGTGTCATATTCAATTGATTTTGCAATCTCTTATTTAGCAAAGAAGGTATATAAGCTTAATCATTTATTGCAAAACCTAACGGGTATCGCTTTTTATTTAAATAACAAAGCACACTTTATGCTAAATTTACGCTTATGAAAATTTATTATTCGTTTATATTTTCTACAAATGCAGTTTTTACTTGTGTAAATCAGGTTTGCGAGTTTAATATAAAAGCCAAACCCATGGTATTTGAACAGATGATAAATACACTCTTATCTACCGAAATTATTGGCCTTCAAATTTTATGTTTAACTGTGCCAAGAGCAAGGAAATAGCATAAGTACACGAAAAATATAACTTTTTAAAAAGCAAGTCAGGTAAAAAGCAGAATTCCTTTTTAAATTTTCTCACAATAACTGGATATTTCGTTTGAATGTATAATATTTGGCTCACAACTGCATTACTGCTTCTCCAGATATGGAGATTTTTGAGGTCAACCTACATGTCAATCCACTGCTTTAAATCAAGTTTGCGAGCTTGAAGTAAACACCAACCACATTGCATTTAACCAGTCGTCGAACAACATAACAAAACTACCGCCAACAGCAACGCACTGACGCATTTCGACCTTCCATGATCATCATCAGAGTACGACGGCAAACTGACTATCGAGGATCAAACCGCATTGAATATATATGGAAATCAAATTCAGATATGCGGCTCTCACCTCTAGCAGTCTTGCATACATTGAACTTCGTACTCTGATGATGATTATGGAAGGTCGAAATGCGTCAGTGCGTTGTGGCTGGTGGCAGTTTTGTTATGTTGTTCGACGACTGGATAAATACAATGTGGTTGGTGTTTACTTCAAATTCGCAAACATGATTTAAAGCATCGTTACCACCACCCGCGCAATTAAATATTGTTCTTTTTTGTTGATCCTATTGATATGTTGGTGGTCAAATTACGCTGTTTCACAAGTTCAGTTGCGTCGAAGTTTCTGATGGTTATTAACAAGGTAAGAATTAGGCGAGGCGTACCCCAGTTAGATAATATGAGACCACGAGAATATGCCCCATTTATCTGGATAAAACAGTGAAATTTCGTATATGCCTGTTAATTTACTTGCTGAAAGCTCATCAGTGGGAGCTGAGACTACATCCAAAACGCACTTTCAATTTGGTCATATAAAGCGCGTCACCTAGGTGGTGCAATCTCCTAAACTTGTGCGTATAAAAGCTGTAGTTAAGCCAGCTTAATATAATGGGATTCCCTGATTGACTTCAAAGCAAATTCAGCTTGCCTATTATACTTTAATTACCAACCTTAACCGATAATTACTGTGCGTTTATAACACGTCAAACCATGTTCAGATCCCGGCTTTTTTAATAGTTACCCAGTTTAAAATCGTTTGTTTGGAAACAATTTTATCAGTTGATATTATTCGGTTATTATTTCTTGCTTTGGTTCTAAGGACATTATCCTCCTCTGCCTGTCACCATTGTCCTTAGCACTCACTTTCACCAGCCCCATGATAAGACACAAACAAGTTCAGCAATCACGCAAAAAGACAAACAAAAAATAGTACAGCGCACAATATACAATTCGATTCTAGCGGGTAACACGTGCCACTGAGCGATAGATTCTCTCGGATGAAGTTCAAACTTGCGCGCCAACTAACGGGACGCTCCGGAAACACGGCTCGTATTTCGGATTTGGGCTCGTATCTTGAACGAAAATATGGCCAGAGGTCCGGCTCGTATCTCAACAAACTCTTATTTTAGGCTGTTCGTATCTCGAGGCACCACTGTACTTACGTTATTGCTATTAAACTAAATCTGTGTACATCACTATTACCTTTTTAACCTCGAATTAATCTATCTGATTTAGATTCAGTATATCTACCACATGGTCATTTTGAATACCTGTTTGGTTCTGGTTGATTTTGCAGTAGGCGCGACTGGACGAAGTTTTGCTATTTTGTTTGAATAACTTGGGATTGGTGTTTACTTCAAGCTCGCAAACTTGATTTAAAGAATTTAGATAACCTGTTTGGTTCTGGTTGATTTTGCAGTGGGCGCGATTCCATCTGAACTGAGCTGTTTTGTTGAATGTAGATCTGTAAATGCCGATTTACTTATACATTCGCACGGCGTCCAAATATTTTCGCTATAGCATAGAATTGAAGAATGTTAACATTTTCAATCATTTTACATCGTATCGTACTTACGCGTATTTATTGCATACCTATTCGAATGAATAAAACTAAATCTTAATTTCACTGTGGCTATTTAATTTCTGACATTTGCCACTAAGTACGAAACGAGTGTGCATGAGATTATACTTTCCGTTAATGCTGTTTTTGGTTTATCCTTCTCGTCACAACTGAAATAATTTGTTAATAGTTTCGCAACACATAATATATACTTGCATATATATTAGCTCTCCGCAACAAACAGTATCAAACTGGTATAATTGCTGAGATGTTTGGAATCAAAACACAATTTTTGTCGACTAAATTTCTACAAACTTTCTCACTTCAGGAAATATGTTTGATAAAATATCAACTTTAAGAAAAATACACACCGCATTTATAATCCAAGAAAATTTACAACAGATGGGGCAACAATAAATATCACAATATGATCCGTTTTTGCCAATATAATTTTTAAATCCTCGGCAGCTAGCTGGAAGGACATTATTTGTAAAATTAAATTAAATTTAAATTACTGAATATTAAACGTAATATTATGTTAATATTTTTTGTAAATTTGCAAAAGTGTAAGATGAAGATACGATACACGTTTCGTCCCTATACTTGCCACCATTCCTTGTAATTGTCCTTTTAAAACTGAGCGTATTTTGTTTATTAATTCAGTGTAAAATGCGAACTTGAATCAAATAGTTGTCAAGAGGTCAGCCTACCAAAGCGTTCCAAGTAATATGAGCAAATTTAAAATTTTTATACTCACGAGTTCGATTTAGCTTGATTTATTACTTAAAAGTAATTTAGACATATTTCCCAAACTGGTTTATATGGCAGAGTCCCATTATCTACAGTTCTCTGCATTTGAAAAGTGTCCTTATTGGACACATTTGAGTGGCAGACAGAATTACCGCCACCGAGAAAAATAACGGATGACTATTTTATTTAGTATCAGGCATCATATTTCCTCCGGCACGGAATCCCCAGTCAAGTTCAATGTATGCGAGACTGCTAGAGGTGAGTGCCGCATATCTAAATTTGATTTCCATATATTCAATGCGGTTTGAGCCTCGATAGTCAGTTTGCCGTCGTACTCTGATGATGATCATGGAAGGTCGAAACGCATCAGTGCATTGCGGCTGTCGGTAGTTTTGTTATGTTGTTCGAAGACTGGTTAAATACAATGGGGTTGGTGTTTACTTCAAGCTCGCAAACTTGATTTAAAGCAAGGTTAATATAATGTCTAACGATGGTAGTGCTAGCCAAATACTGCTAAGATAATTGAGACATGATTCCAAGTAATGGGATTATTACTAGGATTCTAATAAAAAATTATGCTCCTCAATTCTTTCTTTCCGATATTTTGGCATCTGCTTCCGGGTATCTTTTTCGCCGAAACGCTCATCAGTAGAATTTCTTTAAATCAGTAATAAAACAAGTAAAATTTCGTTCAAATTTTTTCCTATATACTTATTGGTTAATAACATAACTATTAGTGACGTTTCACCAGGTAAACACATGTCAGACATTTGTATGTTATACGCACACACACGCCAACACACACCGGTTAAATTAAATGAAGCAATTTAAAAGAAATCTTACTCTTTTATTACTTGTTTACAATGATTAGCATGATGAGCCGTCCTGTGAAAAGAATAAAGAGCAAATATCCAAAATATGGTAAAGAATAAAAGTTGACGCGAAAAAAATGACAAAACAATGTCGGTTAGTCGAACCGAATTATATAATTGTCTACAAAATAATTTTCAGCCAACCCTTGATTTAAACAAAATACATACGTAAAAATTATGTAGGTAATAAAAATTTCACAAAAAGGAATCATATCAAAGTAGTAAATTCACAACTGTCTCTTTCTCTCTACAACATTATTAGTGACAAAATGACCGGAAAATTAATTAAATAATAGTAAAAATTCTATACTCCTTCAGCCAAAAGTTCGAAGAAATTTTTCTTATACAGTCTAAAACGCTTATTGTATGGTGGCCTAGAAATGATGGGAAAAAGTTTGTGATATCTTAGTAGTTCACAGAAAATATAACTTAATTTGTTTGAAATGCAAATTACTTTGCACAGGAAGAATACACATAATTTCCGAGGAAGTTTCTGAATAGAGAAGATTAAAATTACATGATGATTTTTAAAGAGTCAATCAGTTAACTATACATCAAAACTCATATACATTGATTTAGCCAGGTGACGAGATATTTAATGCTATAATATTTCAATAATTTAAATTATTTATTATTTTCAGGGTGAATTCCAACTGCGCAACGTTCAATTTACTGAACTTTGAATGGATAACTAACAACGGTTTAGGTACTCATTGCCTCGGCTAATTACATAGATGGTAGAATCGATTCACATATAGATTATCGTAAACCAGAATAAAGCGCTCAAAATGAAATAAAATTTGAAAGAAAATTAGCATTTAACTAAGTATTTACGAAAGAAAAAGAAAACAGAATTAATTTGAGTTCAAAAATTAAAAAAAGTGCAATGTAAATAATAAAAAAATATGCATTTAGGAGACCAGAAATTAAAAATATGAATTAACGTAACAGTTAAATAATTTTTGTTGCGGAAAACCAATATACATGAAAGTATGTATTAGGTGTTGTGAACCTAGTAACAAATTAGTTCATTTGTGACAAGAAGGATAAACAGAAGATAGAATGAACGGGAAGTACAATTTCATGCACATTCGTTTCTTGCTTACTGGCGACTCATCAGAAGGAACCGGTATTGCGTTCTTGAAGAGCTATATATTTGGGTGAGGAATGTGAAAAATAGGACGTTAAAATCTCCTAGACGGATGTGTAAACCTGCAGTAATGAAGCTAACATTATATAAAGTCCGGAATTTGCGACTTCAACGCTAACTCACTCTATACAATATATATAACGTGTCCGTAAATGATACTAACAACATGACTATTGTGTTAGTAACCGATACCAACATTATTGAACCGAAAAGGTACATGATACTAACACTATGGTTTCCGAGTCGATACATGGTACCAACAAGATGCATATCAATGTAAGCTATAGTTCACCGAAATTCAGAATTAAAACTATTTATGAACACGTGTTACTGCAGTAAATCCATACACTCTGGCTTTGATCGATATCAGTTATCACAATTCGCGGTAAACATGACATTATTCAATTCAATCTCATTGACGAATGTGTAAACCTGCAGTAATGAAGCTAACATTATATAGAATATCGACAATGCGACTTCAACGCTAACTCACTCTAATACATACTTGCATATATATTGGTTCTCCGCAACAAAATGGATTTAAGTGTTATATATGAATTGACTGAGTTATTCTTACCGTGTAATGTGATATCGATCAAGGCCAGAGTGTATGGATTTACTGGAGTATCAAGTGTTCAGAAATTGTTGTAATTCTCAATTTCGATGAACTATAGCATACATTGATATCCATCATGTTGCTATCATGTACCGACCGGGAAACCATGGTGTTAGTACCATGTACCTATTCGGTATAATAATGTTGGTATCGGTTACTAACACAATAGCCATAGTGTTTGTATCCTTTACAGACTCGGTATATATATTATATAGAATGAGTTAGCGTTGTGGAGGCTTTATATGATGTTAGCTTCACTACTACAGGTTTACACATTCGTCTAGGAGATTTACCGCCCACATTTTATCCCGCATTCCTTACCAAAATATATAGTAGTTAAAGGGCGTAATACCGGCTCCTACTGATGAGTCACCAGTAAGCACGAAACGAATGTGCATGAGATTATACATTCCGTTCATGTTGTTTTTGTTTTATCCTTCTGGTTACAACTGAACTAATTTGTTACTAGGTTCGCAAAACCTAATACATACTTGCATATATATTAGTTCTTCGCAACAAACAGTATTTAACTGTAATATATTGAATTGAATGATGTCATGCTTACCGCGAAATGTGATAACTGATATCGATGAAGGCCAGAATGTATGGTTTAACTTGGAGTAACAGGTGTTCGGAAATTGTTGTAATTCTCAATTTGGGTGAACTTTAGCATAAATTTATATCCATCAGGTTGGTATCATGTACCCACTCGGAAACCATAGTGTTAGTATCCGGTACTCATCGATTTCAAAAAAGGTATCAGTTACTAACACAATAGCCATGGTGTTAGTATCCTTTACAGACTCGGTATATATATTATATAGTGTGAGTTAGCATTGAAGTCGCATTGTCGTTGACTTTAGATTATGTTAGCTTCACTATTACAGGTTTACACATTCGTCTAGGAGATTGTACCGTCCTATTATTCCACATTCTTCTACCAAATATGTAGTGGTTAAAGGGCGTAATACCGGCTCCTACTGATGAGTCGCCAGTAAGCACGAAACGAATGTGCATGAGATTATACTTTCCGTTTATGCTGCCTTTGGTTTATCCTTCTGGTCACAACTGAACTAATTTGTTACTAGGTTCGCAACACCTAATACATACATGAATGAAAGTAAGCAAACACGGTTTCTCGTAGAGCTTTGAAAGCGTTACGATAATGCTAAATAATGAATATATTATTTTCGATTCCACAGCCCTAGAGAACATCTTTTATTCCAATGGCTAAAAACTAAAGAAGCATGCTCACACATTTAGTCTTATTTAAAATTGTAGAAAATGCTTTTACATTTTATATTCTTAGAACAAGTGGATAGTCTAGTTATGGATTTACGTTCATATCAATATTATTTTTCAAGCAAGAAGTAGTTATGTGCTCAGACAAGCGTGAATTGTATCTTGTATTGCATCTGCCTACATATGATTGCCTACAGGTACAATTACAGTGGAAGTTAAATTTGAATTTAAATTGTAGCGTGATTTTGTTATTTACACAAGGTATAAGAAATCTGGTATTAGATGTTACCTTAGCTAAGTCAGCTAAAAAATATTAACTCGCAAAATCGCGAGGCAATCTATTTCTTCTGTGCTTCATTGCCTCTTCTACTTTGTATTTTAAATATATATGTACCGTTTTCTAATCAACATTACAGTTAATAACAAGGCGTTTCTCCATATCGTAAGGTTTCCACATGTCAATAGAATGCAGTGGGTAACCGTCAATGTCAAAAGTATTTTGCAAGAAGCGAAACAATTACTGCAAGCAATCAGATGCACAAATTCACAATTCTCTATTACAATACGTCTTAATCAAGCCTTTATTACACTTGACGGAATGACAATAGTTTCAATGTAAATAAAGCGCTATACATATTTACTAATGGTAGATTGGTCTAATCAATGTCCCATCGTTTCGAAGCATGAAGACAACATCGAGCAAAGCTTTGTCATAATTTTCTTTAAGAATATTCTGGTGTCGTTTAGTGAATTTATTAGCAATTCTTTAGCACGCACACCGCTTTCACATACCAACAATATCTTGTCAATTTAACATTTGTGGAGTTTCTCTTCCCTCATATTTTTACCACATGTATGCAAAAAAATCGGTCATGATTAAAGCTAAGGACGAACCCATCAATAAATATACTTTTTCAATATATGAAGAATTCAAATGAAATAATTTTTCCAACTGCTATTCATTCAATTCAGAACTCAGAAAATTTTCACGGATATACTGACACACACACAGTGAATAGTTTACTATAATGAACATTAGTAAATAATGCCACACCAAGAAATAAATATATCCAAAAACACTTAAAGATAAATTTGGCAGTATTTTTCATAAATTAAATACAATTGTTTTTAAATTATACGCGGATAAATGATTTCTTATCGCTTCCAATATGTTAGCTCACCATTTCGCCAATTTCTGTGCTGGCGTATTTTCCTTTGATAAATAGGTCTTAAAATAATAACAAAATTGGTGCGTCATCGAAAATACCTACAATCTAAGTGTCGGGGTTCGATTTTGCATCACTTAGCGCGTTCCATCTTGTAGCTAGACGCATAGCTCCGTTGAAGTGATCCCCTCAGTATTTACCATAGCATAGGGTTAATTTCAAATTACGCACCAGGCATCAAGTCATTCACCTTAGAAACATACACATCACGTTCCCTGACGCCCAAGTCAGACCTTTTTCCTGGTGAAAGAATAACACCATTGGTGGTGTATTTAGACAATGTTTGTGAACCTGCTTTGCGCATTATTTAAATAGGTTCAAGTTTTCTGTGGCCAAATCTAATATTGACAGCTAATGTCGCCGAGCTTCAGTTTAAACTAACCATCATTCTATTTAAGACCAAGTTACCGGTTTTAAAGTAATTCGAACTCTGTTTCCTTTACTATACGATCTCTATCGCCTGGAATGAAAAACTTATTTCCATATTTGAGAGCCTCATTTTGCATAAAAATCAATATCTTTTTGCATAAAATTAATAAAAAATTTTCTGGTCGGTCGATTTAGTATGAAGAGAACGTTTTAGCTTTTCTGTGTTATATTTCCTAGTTAAAAGTTTATTTTTGCGAACAGGTGGATTTCTTTCAAAACCTTGCATTGGTCATTTAGATGTGCTCCTACGTAATTTAAATTCCAGTCAGGCTTTTCAGCACAAGAAGTCTCCGTTGCCACGTAGCTTATTAAGCACCATACGAAACAGTGCTTAGCTATGTTTCTTTAATTGTAAATTTCATGATAAAAATATTTATACTTTAATAATATTTATATGGAACGATGCTTTTTATTTTGTTAAATAAGTATTTAGTGAAATAAGATATTCGCGTTAAGTTATTTTTTGCACAAATACTGCATCTAACGTGCTTATCCTTGTGCAAGGTAGCGATAAAACTGGCATTGATAACCGGCGATCGGTTCAAAAACAAGTTTAAAGAACATTTATTGCGATAATACGGTTTCAAATAGGCTGTATAATTTCCGAAATCTACGTGTAAATATAAGCTCGTTTTATCTGTGGATTATGCGATAAGTATTTCATTAATATATACCACTGAAAATTGAAAAGAACATTTCTTTATTTTGGTGCACAATCCGATCACTGGGTTGCAATAAATCAAAAGCAGCTGCAATCTGTTACGTATTCTAACAGTTTGCACAGAAGTATTTCTCTCTACCGAGGCTTTAAATCCAAGCGAATTGCATTCATTGTGCATTCTCGTGTGTGCCTTTGCTTCGGTGTGTTTGTGTGCAGGAAATTGCGTGCCAGCAGCTCTAATTTAATGTGTGCTCGTTAGGTGTTTGGTTCAGTCTTCGGTTAAGCGTTACATGTAAAACTGTGTATACTTTTGTAAGATATGCTGTGTTCTACGCATTTCAATTTGCTGCATCTGGCAGACATACTACTGGCTAAGGCGACTATTAAGAAAAAACATTGGAAAACACAACAAAGAAGTAAATTTATGTTTTCATGTGTGTTTACGTTTGTTCATTTGAAGGATCTTGATAACAATGATAATTAGCAAATATGTTCAAGCGGTACGATTAAAAATTGGTTATCTTTAATGTTACCATGTGGAAGTGTCGTATTGTAAACTAGACCCGCATACTTAAAGTACGAGATGCATTTTTTGAAATGCACACCCCGTATGCATTATGCATAAGAGTGTAAAATAAGTTCGAACAAAAAATTTATGATTAAGATTAACTTGTTGGTTATGCAGAGTTGTAGACTGATGCGGAAGCCGGATTTGAGGTTACTCCGTAAAAGATATTTATTTGTTACTTTATGCTAGTATATTTTTCAGTCATTCATAACTAGTCTAGGAATTCGTTCTAATATACTGCGCCTATAATTTGTATGCTTGTTTTATTTTTTAGATCAAGCTTGCCAGCTTGAAGTAAACACCAATCCCATTGTAATTAACCAGTCGTCGAACAAGATAACTAAACTACCGCCAGCCACAACGCACTGACGCGTTTTGACCTTCCATGATCATCATCAGAGTACGATGACAAACTGACTATCGAGGTTCAAACCGCATTGAATATATACGGAAATCAAATTTAGATATGCGGCTCACACCTCTAGCAGTCTCGCATAAATTAAACTTGACGGGAAATGTCGACTGCACCACCCGCGTTAATCAAGCTCGCAAACTTGATTTTAAGAAATTTACATGTTGTCATTCACATGGTGGCATCAAATTAGCAAAAAGAAAATTTAAATATGCATGCACTATAAAGGCTACCAAATTGATACATTAAGAGTGAACTAAATAAGCTTTAATATCTCTAAACTTATGATTTATAATACAGGCATAGTATCAGCAAAAAGATGAACAAAATGTTGCTGAAAACTTGCTTCTTATGCTGTTATTGCTGAACACCAATTATCTGAAAAACGTGATCATTATGGCATACATCCTCACTCGGAAGGATCTAGCTTAAACGTGTTCAAGAATGGAGTATATCGAGCCCATTGAGCTAGGAGAAAATGCAAACTGGTATCATCTTGTCAAGGTGTGTATTTAGTCCTTACTTGGAAGTGAGCAGTTAGGAATGGCAGTGTCAACCGAACTAACCATATAGTTCGCCGATAATTTCGCAAATAAAAGAGCAATTTACATTATGTGTGCTAATTAGGATTTTGCTGTCAAATTACGTTGTCATAAACATCGAATAAAGAAGCATTATTGATAATAATAGAAAAATTATTAATAGGAGAACTGAAAAAAAATCTGAACCGGATTGATTGCTTACATTCATATTTTGAAAAATTAACCCAAACAAATTTATGATCCGATTAAGGTATGTATTTTACGCGCATATAAAATTAAGAAGATATTTTATCATCCATTTACTATTAATTATAGGAAATAAAAACAAATATACATCACAGGTGAAAATCAGAAAAGGATTTTGTCCAGCGTGCTTGAAGCTACATTGATTTGCGGAAATAAATCTACTCCGATTCTATATTTAATATTTGACAAACTAGAATGTAAAACTTCTTGTCATTAAAAAAAATTATTCTTAATGGTATAGCCACGAACATTCTACGTGATATATTCCTCAAAACTGCGTCAGAATTTAAAAAAATATTTTGTCTAATGTTAGAAATATTATTCATCACTTTAAATAATAAAGGTGAATTATTTATTTCTGTTTTCTTTGAATTTATAAATAAGTATCAGGAATGATTAAATATTTCTTGCATTTATTGCAAAGATTACTGGTAATTTAGTATGTATCGATAGTAGACCTCAGATAAACTAACAAGTCATTTTATATATATATTTTAAACATATAACATATATATATATATATATATATATATATATATATATATATATATATATATATATATTTGAATTGAAAGGCAAAACAAAACAGAACAGTTAAAATGGAGAGAGTATTAAATGAGGGAACAAAAAATTAATTCCGTTCATCTCTTCAAGTTCAAGCGCAATGCCCGAACATGCTATTTCTGCTTACAAATTGATTGAATTATTTTCAGCAGAGTTTTCTATACGGCTAAATCATTTCTGCTACTAAATTTCTGCTATTACATTTCTGCTACTACTATTAAATGAAGTCACTGAAATTAGTCAGCCACATCCGAATCTCTGTGGATAAACAAACTGTAGCCTGATTAATGCAAGAAGTAGAAGCACGTTATGGCATTGGTTTTGAACTGGAGTTTATGCAAGCAATCAGTTGTTTCTCACCTCAAGTGATGTCACATACTTTATACATGACTAGAAATATTGTCTGCACAATTTCCATGCTGTCACGAACAGTAACTCTTTACAGCTTACGCCACTTATAATAACAGTTAATACAGTTAAACAACCAAAGATTGCGCGGGTGCTGATAATAATTCATTAAATCAAGTTTGCAAGCTTGAAGTAAAAACAAACCTCATTGTATTTAACAAGTCGTCGAACAAAATAGCGAACAATGGCGTCTGGTTAAATATAACAGGATTGGTGCTTACTTCAAGCTCGCTAACTTGATTTAAAGAATTTTTACCACCACCCGCACAATCTTTGATTATTTAATTGTATTAACTATACATATGTGGCGAAATTTGTAATGAGATAATGTTCGTGACTGCATAGAAATTGTGCATCCATTTCCAGTCAAGTACAATGTATGCGAGACTACAAGAGGTGAGAGCCGCATACCTTATTTTCTTTCCAGATACATACTTTGCAGTTTGATTCTCGCTAGTCAGTTTGCCGTCGTACTCTGATGATGATCATAGAAGGTCGAAACGCGTCAGTGCGTGCGACAGGCGGTAGTTCAGCTATGTTGTTCAACGACTGGTTAAATACAACGGGATTGTTATTTACCTCAAGCTCGCAAATTGATTTAAAGTATTGTTACCATCACCCGCGAAATCTTTGTTTATTGATGTGGTTGTTTGTTCCTTTATTTTAAACTCTCTTCACGTTTAAATTTCCTGGTTTGTTTTACTTTTCGGTATGTCGATAGATTTCTCAGATCACAAAGTTAAATGACTAAACTATCTGCTTTCTTCCAATGTAAAATTTACTCATAATGGAAAAATCTATTGGTAGAATAGTTTTTAAGCCATGGGTTATATACAAGCGTATCTTAAGCCTTAATAGAACGAAAAATCAGTATTGGACGAATGGCCTCAGAAGTTGATCTGCAGTATTTATCTGACATGGGTAGTTGATGTGCACTTTTTTATTATAGTCCTCTTCATCATAGTGTAACCATAATTTCCAGGCACATTATACACACTGTCCAACGACGGTAGAGTTCCACACGGTACAATTTATCTGTAGGCTTCGGAACATGCGCAATATCCATGATTATCCGACAAGTATAAGTAATGCACACTTGGTGGGTTAGATCAGTCCCTCATGGTATGACTCCATTTCAAGGTAGGTAACAGCATCTGTCCAATGATGATTGAGTCTCACGTGATGCTGTAAATATGTTGGCCTTGGTACTTGCTCCATGGTCATTTTATCGGAAATGAATGAATAGTGTGCACTTGGTATATTAGATTATTTATTTTTAAAGAAGGACTCCATGTCGAGGTGCACTACTTCCGATGTAAAATAATGCTTGAGATCCACACCAAACTGCCAAACAATTCAACAAAACTGCTCTTAACCGCAAATTGTGAATGATGTACAATTTTTATAATTGATCTAACAGTATATGCTTCTAATATTAGAACTTAAATTATTCTTTATGTACACAAAAAAAACTTATTACCTGATATGAATTTCAAAAATAAATTTAAAATAACACATTTTTATCCATGGATTTACTGGGGTTATAAAACAAAAACAAGTTTATTTGAACAGGAAAAATAATCCACTTAAAGGTACACA
The DNA here is from genome assembly GCA_029291075.1 of Eudiplozoon nipponicum. NCBI lineage: Eukaryota > Metazoa > Platyhelminthes > Monogenea > Mazocraeidea > Diplozoidae > Eudiplozoon > Eudiplozoon nipponicum. The sequence continues at coordinate 148,158 of JAQBSW010000892.1, read as the reverse complement.
AAACATGTGCACATCAGATCAAAATATTTGAAAAGTAGAAACGTAAATAAGCGCAGAATTGCGTGGGGTTTGGAAAGCCCTAAGGTACTTCCTGTGCACGGAAGTAATTTTTTTGCTTCCACAAATCTGGACGAAGTCGATTTATTTAAATCATTTAAAAAAAGGTTAGCCTTCAAATGCACCTGGTTTTAGTTAATATTGAAAGCGCTTTGTTGCCAAGTTGCAATTTTCACAAAAACACACATGTTCGGTTTTAGACGTAAGTGCACAACCAATCTTTATTGTGATAAGTGTCCCGACAATCTTGAATTCTATCTTGTAGTACATCTACCTTCTTATGATTGCTCACAGGTACAATTCCAATATTAGATAAAGTTACCAGCAGAATGTAGTTTAACATTGCCTTTCACGCTAGGTAGTGGATGTTATCAAAACTATGTCACGTGCAAAATAAGAAAACGCGAAATCGAAGGACAATCTATTTATTATGCCATTCAACGCATCTTCGCCTTTGCATTAGAAGTTAATATACACCGCTTCATTTAAACAGCACAAAAAATAACGACTTTCATCATTTTATTTTGGTTATACTTGTCAATTGCATGTGGTGGGAAACCGCTAATGTTAATAGTATTACGCATAGAATCCATCAAATTTTGCAAGAAATCAGGCGAACAAATTCGAAATGTGTCATTACTCATCATCTTAATTAAGCCTTTAGTAAACTTGATTGGGTAGTATTAGTTTCATTGCAAATATTGCGCTACTCATGTTTACTAATAGAAGATTGATCTAAACAATGTCCTTTCAGTTCGAAGCAGGGAAAACACAGCGAGCAAAACTAGAATATCAACCCTTTCTTTAAAAATAATCTGATGCCGTTTATTGAATTTCTTTGTGGTTCTCCAAGCATACACACGGCTTTCACAGACCAAAATTATATTGTTATTTTAACTTTTGTTTAATTTCACATCACTCAATATTTCAGTGGCAAAGCAACATTTTTGTGTATTGTGCTTTGTATAGTGGCCTGATGATGGAACCAGAAATGAGGTTCCGAAACGTAGCCAGTCAACAAAGATTAGATCGTACCTCATTTCAAGTGGTTAGTATGAACGATGTTGAAGCCTTCGGAAGAAAGGGACGAATTCTTACCCAGCCATAACGAAGACCAGATCAATGTGTACATGAAAATGGGAATCAGTCGGATTTTGCGAAACTGATAGTGCAAAGCAATAACCCGCGAATGCAACTCGTGGAGAGTCAAAAAATCGGTCATGATCGGAATTAAATTCGAACCCATCATTTGGCCATAATTTTTTCTGTATAGCTGTCGATTGAATGTAATTTGATTATCTGAACAATTCAATTGAACTACCTTTTTTCCAACTGCGTTTCATTCATTTCCAAATTCAGATAACTCTCTCACAAATAATGACAAAAACGGTCTATAGTTTTCTTTCAATGGATATTAATTAATAATGATCCAAGATCAATCAAACTGATCCATGGAAATTTCTGTGTTAAAATTGTTGACATTTTACACCAATTCACATAAATCTTTTGAACTATACACATATAATAGATTTATCATTAGTTTCAGCATTTTAACCAAACTTATTTCACTAAATCATGTTTACGAGCTTGAAGTAAACACCAATCCCAATGTATTTAACCAGGTGTCGAACGACAAAGCAAAACTACCGCCAGTCACACGTACAGTAGTTTATCTGTGTTATTTGACGACAATTTAAATACAATGTGAACGATGTTTACCTCAAGCTTAAAAACTTGATTTAAAGAATTGTTACCACCACCTGCGGAATCAATGATTGTTATAATATATTACTCAACCATTTCGCCAATTCATGCGTCGGTATAATTTTTCGAAAATCAATTGGTCTCAACGCAATATCGTGTTTATGCGCCTTCGGTAAAGCTTAAAATTTCAGTAATTTTGCTCCAGCAGGCGTTATTTTTCTGTGTTCAGCACGTGTGCTCTGTCCATAATGCAAAAGATAAGCTAAATTCAGTGTAAATTGCCTTTTTTTCCATTGCATCAACTTTAGTGTCAGTTTTAAATTGTGGACCACAAATCAAACAATTGACCTTGGAAACCTAATCATCACGATCTATGAAGACCAAATCAGACTCTTGGTCTGGTGAAAGAATTACTTGATCGCGGTATGTAGCCTCTTGTCGTTAAGCAGCCATGTGTGCTTTTCTTATTGTACATTTTGATGAATATGACGACTTTCGATATTTAAAAGTAAACTACTATTTGTTGCGGAGAACTAATATTTATGCAAGTATGCATTAGGTGTTGCGAACCTAGTAACAAATTAGTTCAGTTGTGACCAGAAGGATAAACCAAAGGCAGCATAAACGGAAAGTGTAATTTCATGCACATTCGTTTCATGCTTACTGAAGACTCATCAGTAGGAGCCGGTATTACGCCCTTTAACGACTATATATTTTGTCGAAGAATGTGGTATAATAGGACGGTACAATCTCCTATAGGAATGTGTAAACCTGCAATAGTGAAACAAACATCATATAAAGTCTACGACGATACGATTTTTTACGCTGACTCACACTATATAATATATATACCGAGTCTGTAAAGGATACTAACACTATGGTTATTGTGTTAGTAACCGATACCAACATTATGGTACGGAAAAGGTACATGGTACTAACACTATGGTTTCCGAATTCGGTACATGGTACCAAACTGATGGATATCAATTTATGCTTTAGTTCACCGAAATTGAGAATTACAACAATTTATGAACACCTGTTACTCCAGTAAATCCATACACTCTGGCCTCGATCGATATCAGTTATCACATTTCGCGGTAAGCTTGACATAATTGAATTAAATATATAGCAGTTAAATACTGTTTTTGCGACAAACTAATATATATGCAAGTGTGTATTAGGTGTTGCGAACCTAGTAACAAATTATATAGTGGTTAAAGGGCGTAATACCGGCTTCTACTGATGAGTCGTCAGTAATCACGAAAATAATGTGCATGAGATTACACTTTCCGTTCATGCTACCTTTGGTTTATCCTTCTGGTCACAACTGAACTAATTTGTTACTAGGTTCGCAAAACCTAATACATACTTGCATATATATTAGTTCTTCGCAACAAACAGTATTTAACTGTAATATATTTCGAGACATCATTTCCGGTCTCACAGTAAACGTTCCCACACAGATTATCGCAATTCTGTTATTCTCCTTCAAAACTCTTCATTTATATTTATTTTTGACTATTAATCGTACTGGAATAAAATTAGGAAAATACTGAATATTTGGATGCGTCTGTACTCTGCAATGAAATTACCGATTATGCGACCGGAAATGAGGTAGAAAGACATGGACAATATCGAAAGATCGACAAAATATAGTGCATTTAATGCAATGAGACTTCATATAATGGAGGCATCTATGGAGAATTGTCCACGTTGTACACTCTTGTCGGATAGAACAGGAAAATGGCAGGTGTGGAAGGCTTAAAGGACTACAAAATCAAGCGAACATCAAACACAATTTGAGAGTGAACGTAAAGTACTAGGATATAGCGTCATACTATGAAGAAGAGATTTATAATAAAAAAGTGAATATCATTTAATCTAGTCGGATAAATAAAGCAGGTACTGAAACCTGCTGAGTCACTATACAAAATATACCCATGCTTGAAGGAATGTTTTTTTTGCGGTACTGAATTAATTGAAATTACCTGATCTGCGTTTGATAACACTATTTCGTATTAAATTTCTTTTTTTTTTTTTTTTATAATATTTCGATCTACATTACCGTATGATGAATCTACGGTAATGTAGATCGAAATATTATAAAAAAAGAAATATACCCATGCTTAATCGGGCAGAAGACGTCATTAACACTATGATAAAGGGATCTACAATAATAAATGTGCAATAATCACACATATAAGCTTAACAATACAAATATGCATGTGGTAATTGCACTTTGCATGCGTTGAGTTTGCCTTAGATGCTTCAGAAGCTCAATGTTAAAATGTTGATATACTTGATAATCTCAAAAAGTCTATGAATATTTATCAAATTGATAAACAAATCGAATTTAATGAAGTGGTAATAATACGATACCGCAAAGTGTTATTGACGGTGTATCTAGTTAGAAACTAGATCAAATAGGACCAGAAGAAAATGCTAAAGGCAGCACGATTTAAAGTTATAAACTCATGTACAAACGTGTTTCGTGCTTACTAGCGATTTATCAGTAGTAGCTGGCATTAGAAACGAAATTCACTATATATGTGGTCAAGGAATGTGGGAAATTTGAATGATACAATGTTTTATACGAATGTATATACAAGCTGAAGTGGAATTAACTTGATATATAGTATTCGACAATGCAATATCCAACACAACACTCTATATGTAATATGTGCTGAGACTATAAAGAATATCAACACAATAATTTTCGACATACCGAGGTTGATCATAGCGTTGTATGACATCTAATGTGGATCGGTTTCACAATGTATGGGTTTGCTGGATACCAGGTGCTCAGAAATGGATGTATTTCAAAATTTTTGATAAATTTAGTCTACTATGAAACCAATTGTTGCGGTGCTAGGAATGGGCCATTTTGCTAATACCCTTTACAGGCTCGGTATATATTTTATATCGTAAGTAGGATTTTAAGTCTCAATTTTGAAAACTTTATAAAGAATTACCTTCATTACTGCATGAATACACTGTCCTAAAGGAGATAGAACCTATCAAAGTCAACATTTCTTGAAAAAAATATTTTCTGGGTATGGGGCGTAGCCACGGTTCATACTGATGAGTCCCCAGTAAGGACAAAACGATATGTACATGAGAATTATAACATAGGATTATCACTAGTTATAGTGTTTGATTCTGGTTCTATTTGAACTAATTTGTTCCCTAGATTTTGCAATACAATATAAACATTTTTATATATAATAGATGTCGACAGCAAAGAATATAAATATTAATTTTTTTACTTGCTTGCCTATTGGATCTGAATCGTATATAATTGGAACGATTCTTAACTAATATTCATATACATTTTAATAAAATATTATTATGATATATATTTAAACTTTCTCTTATTTTGGCATTGCAAATGCAAATTTGAAATTTTTCCGAATCCGCGCAGTATACAATTATAATAATTATTTTTGCTATAATATTTTTCTTTTGTGAAATGCTTATTTCCTAATTTACTTAGGTTTATATGGTTTAAGAGCGTAATAATATTTGTTATAAATTATAATCCCCTTTTATTCGTTTTAAAGTTTGCTTAGAGTCACGTCCTATTTTAGCACACCTCAATTCTACATCATCTATAATATAATAAGTATTTTTTCGTAATAGAGTTACAAATATTAAAGTCAAATTTCTTTCATCAAATGTGCATATTCAAAAATAAATATGCTGTAGAAAAGCTTAAGACACATCACTCAATATAACAAAAATATACTTTAATAACTTTCAAAGTAAAAATTATAATTGGAATTAGTTACAGGAAACTAGTTCCAAAAAACGCGTTAATTTATTTGGTCTTATAAAAAAAGTAGGCAAAAAATAAAATTCATGGTTTTTATGAGATAATGTTAAAGTTTATGCTATCATTAATCTACATTATAAATTTATTGCGAAAGATGATGCGCAAAATATAAAAGTAGATTTGATGAATAAAGTAGTTTTACAGACATCAGTCATATGAGCTGGACTAAGCGAAAATTCCTAGACTGAATATTAAAGAGAACGTGACGATAAAAACTGATTTTTATCGTATTGGACAAATAACGACCATCAGTTTCATATTTTTCTATTAAAAATAAATTGATGTATTTGTACTTTATACTCTTGTTTGCTTTCAGCAGCAAACTTAATTCATTTTCGCAAAAGAAATGTCAATATTTCTGACTATGACATTTTTATTATTCGCACCGTAGAGTGCCGCAGATTTATAGTTTCAGAACAAAAATGATATTCTTACTAAGTTTTGCTTTTTAAAAAGTACAGTTTACAATATATATATATATATATATATATATATACTCATATATATATATATATATATATATATATATATATCTCTCTATGTCATATAAACATATACACAGCATAGTAACAAATCAAATCCACTAATAAAATATATATATATATATATATATATATATATATATATGTATACTTAATCAATAAGTTGAATGCATAATAATTTGTTCGTAAACTCAGATATCAAAATTTATAAAATACTTATGCCCGATAATTTATCTTTGTGGTCTTATCTACTATGAAGTTGTCTGGAATCACATAAATAATTTTTCTAAGAAATAAATGACACGCAAATTTTAATATAGATGTATGAAAATCCTATTCTCGTATGTTCTAATTATTTACATAGAAGAACCATTACTTCTCGCTTTATGTTGTCTGGCACTTATGTTTTGTTTTACGGCACATTTATTTACAAATTTTCTAAATAATATAGCTTACATCTCTATTATGATATTTTTATCTATGGTTAATTATTTCAAATATTTAATCAAATGCATATGCACATGCTTAATCACTGACAATGTCTATCGAAACATTTAATATTCCTTAAATGTATTTTTTTAAACTAACACATCCATGTTTTGAACACTACCTTGCGTAATTTAAAGTTCACCCAATTTGAAATAATTAATTTAACAAGGTAATTATATGTATAATCAATCTTGCGATTACTGACACATCGATTAAATTCCAAGGTTCTTTATTACTTAAATTTTATTTGCCTTAAATTGAAATGAATCAATAGTTTAATGATTATTTCCCTACTCTGGCTATCCTTTTATGTTTTTTAACTACTCTTTAATTCTTAAAAACACACTATTTTTAGGCATTAAACGAAAGAAACTAACTCATTTGCCTACATTAATGATCTTATTTAAAAGTTATGACCGCCTTGTTTTAAAGTAAGTTTCGAAAAGAATTTTTTCTTCTTCTGTTGATGGACAGACTAGATTAGATGGAATTACCATTAAATAAAAGCGCCCAAACTTAAATTATCGTAATTGTTATCACTAACCATGCAATAAATAATTGATTAATTTAAAACACAATAATATGTGTGGCGAAAGCTGTAAACAGGTTATGATTGTGAATGCGATTCAAGTAAAATGTATGCGTGACTGCTAGGTGTAAAAAGTGTACATATTATTTGACTTATTTGGAATATGCATCACTAATTGCTCCGCGTTAGTCTGTTCGCCATCGAGATCTGTTGATGAGCATAAAATGCCAAAACGCATCGATACATGTGAAGGACGGCAGTTTTGTTATGTTTTGACACTAGTCAGATACAAGGAAAATAGTATTTATTTCAGAAAAGACAACTTGAATAAATGCATTAGCATTGAAATGTCCAATGGTATCAGGTTGTAGCTTTGATCCACCTCGTAGTCTATTTTTACATCCTTAGTAGTTATTATATAGTGCCGAAGTCTTAAAATTTACAATTTAGCCGATGACTATAGCGCCAACAAATTAAATCATTGTATACAAAACTTTTAGCGAAAATCGTAAAATTCTAACGTATTATTTTGTTAAATTTACAAATTCATCTCGAAAGGACAAAATTGATAGTATACTACTTAAGCGTTAAGGTGAGAAATACTGCAATATAAATTAGCGAGCGCAATTCGATAGCAAATGACATTGATCTAAATGATAATTTCCGAAGTGCAATGCAAAATATTTTTGGTGTAGAATCTACCATGCATAAGAGGTTTTTATTGTACAAAATTTATCTCTAGCTTGTGGGTAAAAATGATTGGTTGTGACACTTAAATAATTATCCCACTTGTAGAAGATATTTTTTAAAGTTACCTACGTCTGGAAAATAAAAATCACAATAATTTTGTTTTAAAGTACCTTTCTAATGTGTAAAGGAAGAAATAAATTTTGCTAAATTCAAAGTGAAAATCGTTAAATAATTTATATGAATAGCGTTCTTATTCATGCTGACTCTGCTTGCATAACTTTGGACTAAATAATCAATAATGATTTGTAAATTACCATTGACTGTCGAAACGCGTCAATGTTTGCCAAATTATGTCTGGTTTAAAAAAAAAGAAATTGGTATTTACCTTCCATTCGCAAATATAATTTACGAGAGACATCATTCTGAAGGACAATTTTAAATAAAAAACAAATAAAAGTGTCTAACCTAGGTTGGATGTGATGCAACACCTTTCAAGTAGTTGAAGTTGATCTATTTAAAGAATATAATTCTTAAGGAATATGTCAGATATTTCAAAACATTATCGTTTGCGCTTAATTTGCGAAAACAAGATGCCATACGAAACGGCACATCTATCTTCAGTAGAGGCTTGTTCTCTGGACAGGTATATTCAAGTTAAATATGCAGTTATGATATTATTGTCTCGTGCAAAGACAAAAAGAAATCTTAACAGATACAAGAAACACTCCTTTCTCCTTCTCTCCTGAAGCTTCTACATATAAACATGAATATATTGAACGAAAAAACCGACAAAAAATTTAAATGGGGAAACATGAATACACGACCAATCATTTTCGAATGTGAGCTCCAACTCACGCTCAATGTCTGAATAGGCTTTTTTGCGTGCAAAAAAAAGGCTGCATTTTGTTACACCACAGAGCTTTTGATTTGGCTAACTAATTTCTGTTATGGCGTTTATTAATTTTATTAAAAGCCACGTCTGCAAAATTTAAGTGCAAAATTGCAGAAGTTTCCCAACCATTCAATTTAAAATAGGCGTTTCCATTACAATGCTTTTTGTTTCTAATAATTGACCGTCTGGTCGATGGGCCTACGCAAGTTGATCGATAAATTACGCATGCATATTGATTTACAATGCTTAAGGCCGACGTTAATTTATCCTGAATTGAAGGTAAATGCAAATGTGGTAATTTAACTAACACTCGTACTTTAGCTACATTAAACGTGTGTGGCAATGCTGCTTTAACTTTCTTCTGCGTTTTTCGGGAAATAACGTGAAACTTCAATGGGATGTGTAAGCAAATTGCTTTCGTTTCTGGTCTTACAAACATCTGTTTCTTATGGTCACCCCTATTAACAACTGACTCTTTCAAATACCTATGATAGTCATTAGATATTAGATCGTTTCTATGCTTTAATGCATTCCTTGCATATTTTAATCTGGACTAACAAGTTCGTTAGAAAAAGCCGCGAACTTTTAATAATTTATATTGAACTCAAAAGCTTGGTTGTTCCCTTAATTGAATCTCTCTCACTATTTCCATTTTTGTTTATTTTACCTTTCAATATATATACAAAAATTTATAGATACTTGAAGAGAAATTGAGAAAGAAGTGGTTCCTGTGCCTTATAAAATTTACATTTTCTATGCTAAATGTAATGGGACTATGTGACTTATAAAATTAAAATATTTATTTGTAGCAAAATATTTATTTGGCAATTAAAATTGTTAAAGAAATATTAAGAAAATATTGATTTATTAATTCAACTATTTAAATGTTTGTATTGTATAGATTTTTTATGATAAAATTTTTAAAAACGAGTCTGGGTAGACACCAGCTGTGTTCGGTTAGCTTAATCAAGTGTATTGACACAATTTCTTGAGGATTTGCAAGAAGACGTTTATCATGATAAGCTGCTGATGAACAAGAAAAACTAGGTATGTGCATTGGATTTAAAGCTTTACATTATTCTAGTTATATTGCCAAGTTGATTTACTTTTGGACAAAATAATGCATACAAGTTTTAGACTGTTAAAAACACGGTTTTCAATTAGTAAAATAGAAATGATTTTACTCAATTAAATAAAATTTAGAACTCTGACCAAATAAATTTTTGAAAGATATTTATATTTCATGGGCATGATTCCTACATATAGATGATTCATTTAGCACAACAAAAATTAAAAGGTAACTCTCAGATGATAAATCTTGGATTTCTTTTAGGCTAAGCGGACACACCATGGGCAGATGATGGCTCTCTCTTACGAAATGAGGAAAACGTCACATGAAATATGATCTGCTATTTATGAGTTCTAAACTCAAGTAACATGTTATTTGTTTCGTAATTTTGCAGTTTATGCTCTCGATTTTTGTAAATTTTAATAAAATTTGTGGCTGCTTAGGTTCAGGAGAAAGATGGGCAACATCAACTCACTGCTGTAGTCCTCTCCATTATTGATGTTGGCAGGCACTTTACCTGTCTATTCAAGCCAAACATTACAGCAATTAGGCTACAATATTGAGCTATCTGATAGTATTATACAATTTGCTAACTGGGATCACCTACTATAGCAGGTTTAGATCATCATTTCTGCAGATTCAACATGTTTGTATAATTCTTTGTTGGACCTTGGTTTTAAAACCCAGACAATATTTAAGACCTTGCACTTTTCTTCAACAACTGCAAATTAAACGGACACTTTGTGATTGCACAACTATCATGTCAGTACCCACTGACAGTAGCTCAAATCAATAATGGAAATTAAACAACACCTATCTAAATTATATTTTATAATTAAAACTTAAGGTAACGGATTGATAAAATGATTTTTTGAGTCAGTGAAGAATGAAAGTAGATACGCAATGCTTGTCATATTGAAGCTTTTGTCAACTTGTAAAAGAAGCAAAATGTGAGCCATAATAATAATAATTATAATAAAAATTATAATAATAATAATAATAGTACTTACATTGTTATTTTCCACTTTAGGTCATAAAGTCTACCAATGAGTCGTTATTTATCAATCTGGAAAAATTGTACCAGCAATTGCCTTCAATTTCGATTTACAATTCTTAGCCAGACACACAAAAAGCACAAAATGGAACCGAGGCGGACTGTAGTCCCAAGGTGCGTTTTGAATCGCGAGTTAGTGTATTGCAAAAAGTGTTAGATTTCTGCTAGATACTGACACATATGACAGTAGTTTATACAGTTTATGCTCAGCGGGTTGGTTATAGGTTTAGGATTCCCCACTATTGGGACATAACACCTTCGTAATAACTACCATAACATCACCATTGGAATAGACAGGCGCTTTCCTAGAGCATACACGTGGCAGAATTTATCAATATTAAATATTGCTATGGAGTTATAATCCGTGTATGGCAGTTCCATTATTAGTCACGCCCAGCGAAGTTCTTTCTAATCTATGAGGAGATTTGAAAAACTAATTTGAATATTATGCTCGTAAAATTATTTTTATGAAGGCCAATAAATTTTTGAAATATGAGACTTGAAAGTTTTTAGTCATGAAAGACGAATTCTCCAGCGATAATTTATTTGTCGATGTGCATAAAAACACACAAATTATTTGCGCTATGTACCTACGAGGCTTCCATTGGCGAGCCAATAATGATGTAGTAAACTTTTGCATGCAACATGTTTAATTTCTTGATCATGAGCTTGCGCAAGTGAGCCGGCCCATTTAAATTTTGCCTTTCCTAAAATATAATGGACAGGTGCCGAAAACCTGCTTCTTCGGCGAAAGCAAACCAAAGTCATTCATGCACATTATTTACAAATTGCGTATGGGCTGATACAGACGAGGAAGTCCATTTAATTGAACTACTCGCGGTGCGTTTATTTGAAGACGACACATTTATCTGGGTGAGACTTTTTAGTTATGAGGAGCACGAACATGAAGAAAATAGTGGTTTGTGCTTTAACTTGATCACTAGATGATGTGTTTGGAAAAACACCTTGCAACACAGGCTTTGCCTCAAAAGAGTGAATTAAATGCACAAACATACGTGGGTTTCAGGGGCTATGGTTATAAAGAGAAATTCTATGGACTAATGCACATAGAGGATTATAAAGACGTTGTTGCTGTGCAGACTGTGATTGCAGTATCGGACTATACTATTAAGAGTCTGACTGACAGAGACTCCATACATGCAGCTGAAAAGGCAAAGAACGCTCAAGGATAAGTTTTTACATCAGTGAAATTGGTGGAAAAAGCGAAATTCGGTTAGAAGATTATTCCAAGATTGCGCGGGTAATGGTAACAAATCTTTAAATCAAGTTTGCGAGCTTGAAGTAAACACCAATCCCCATTTATACATAACAAAACTACCGCCAGTCGCATGCACTGACGCGTTTCGACCTTCCATGATCATCAACAGAGCACGACGGCAAACTGACAAGCGAGGATCAAACCGCATTGCACTTACATCGAAAGCAAAATCACATATGCTGCTCTCACATCTAGTAGTCTCGCATGCATTGTGCTTGACTGGAAATGTCGGCTGCACAATTTCTACTGTTCGTGACTGCAAAGAAGTTGTGCAGCTGACATTTCCAACCACTAACAATGTATGCAAGAGAACTAGAGGTGAGAGCCGCATATATGACTTTGCTTTTGAGTTATGTGCAATGCGGTTTGAGCCTCCATAGTCAGTTTGCCGTCGTACTCTGATGGTGATGTGGAATCTAAACGCGTCGATTATGCAGCCTGGCAGTAGTTCCCCCAGTTATGTTGTTAGACGACTGGTTCATCACTATGGTATTTGGTGTTTGCTTCAAGATCGCAAACGATTAAGTATCTCACCACCCGCGCAATAAATTATTGTTATATTGTATTGTATATGTATATGTGTGTGTGGCGAGCTACAATCAGCTAATTTTGCTTGCTTCATAGAGAATTGTACCGTGAAGCATTTGCAGTCTAGTTCAATGTAAGCGAGACTTGCTTGAGGTGAGAGCCGCATATCTGTTTGGTTCCATATATATTTAATGCGGTTCAATCCTCGATAATCAGTTTGCCGTCGTACTCTGATGATGATCATGGAAGGTCGAAACGCGTCCGTGCGTGCGATTGGCGATTGTTTTGCTATGTTTTCGACGACTGGTTCAACACAATGGTATTGTTGTTTACTTCGAGCTCGCAAACTTGATTTAAAGAACTTTTCCTAGATGGCTTATTTACTCTGTCATTATCCGTGCATCGGATCCAAAACCTTTTTGTCGGTATTGATGAGGATAACAGTAATAAAATTATCCGCATGAGCTTGGATGCCAATCTCAAACGTACATGATATGACCTATTAAGTAGAGTTGGTTGGACAACATCAGGCCAAATGTGTCCAGTTATCAAGAACACTAAGCAAACAAGGGTCAAGCAATCTCGCATACTAGTTACGCGATATTATTTCACATATACAAATGAATTTTAAAACCGCGAATAAAATTCGATATAGAATAAATGTCGATAAAATACTAAAATGTGGAATCGAAATACTTAAGTATTGTTTTGCAGACTTTGAATGCGAGATCACAAGGAATTAAGGGCGTGTTATTGAGAACCGTTCAAGAAATAACTCTCAAATATCGTATTTGGCGAACCTGTGCGCTATACTGAAATGTATTTTAGAGAATTGTACCAATAACAATTCATTTGGAGCTAGGACACTTTGTGCTTATTCTGATAGTTGAGATATCGAAGGATCCAAAAGAATCAGAGCATGCTATTTTCTTATCGACTTACCAAATGCTTGCTTCAGTCAAATCGATTATAGCCATAAAAATGAAAGAAGAGTTGCGATAGCAATGCCGTATATAACGGTTAGATATTGCTTGTTGCGAAGAGCTATCAATTATGCATTTGTATATTAGCTGTTGCACTCCTAGTAACAAACTATTTTAAATAGGACCAGAAGAAATGATCATAGCCAGCATAAACCTCACATCCACATTTGTTTTGTGCCTACTGGCGGCTCATATAGTAAGGTCCGGCATTACGCTGTGTAGCCACTATAAATTTTGTTAAGAAATAAGTGACAACTAGATAGTGAAATCTCCTATACAAATGTGCAGTAGTGAAGCTAATTTCATATCAAGTCTTCGACAATACGACTTCAAATTCGTTTCAATATATATATATATATATATATATATATATATATATATACCGAGCCTGTAAAGGGTACTAATACTATGGTTTTTGTGTCTGTATCTACCAACACTATAGTTGCCGAATAGTTGCACAATACAAACACTATGGTTGCTGAGCCGGTACATGGTACTAACAAAATTGATTTCAAGATTTGCTAAATTTCATTAAAATTGAAAATTATAACTATTTTCGAACACATGGTACTCCAACAAATCCATAAACTCTTGCCTTGATCGATGTAAGTTATCACCTATCGCGATAATCATGTCATTATTCAATTAAATATATAACAGTTAGTTACCGATTTTTGCGGAGAACTAATATATATGCAATTGTGTATTACGTTATGCGCAACTAGTAACAAATAGGTTTAAATAGGACCAGAAGGATAATCCAAAGTCTGCATGATCGGAAATTCTAATCTCGTGCTTACTGGCGACTCATCAGTAGGAGCCGGTATTACGCCCTTTACCCACTATACATTTTGGAAAGGAATGTGGTAAAATGGGACCGCACAACTCCTATACGAATGTGTAATCCTGCAGTAGTGAATCTAACTTCATATAAAGTCGTCAACAATGCGAGTTCAAAGCGAACTCCCTTATTTATACTTAGGTAAATTGGTTAAACATTGTTTTATTACAGTTGTAGTAGAAAAAAATAGGATATTGCATTATCACGGGTCAGGTGCGACTAACTTTCGAGACGCAAAGCCGGTTTTGACGTAAGTTGAAGAAAGTGCTGTTAGTCACCTTGGGGTTAAAGAAATCATGTTCGCTGAAATGATCATTAGGAAGAAAAGCCTGAAATATTTTGTTGGTGATCAATCCTAGTTTTTCATTAAAAATATTGAAGTTAGTTTTTCTATGTCCAAGTGGATGGGAATTCAATTGGCATATTTATAATGGACAAAATAATCAATTTGACATAAATAAACTAATTAACCATTGCAATTGCCAATCAAAAGTTAATTATTTAAAAAAAATTATATAATAAAATAAGTGAAAAATATATATTTACGTGTAAAAATGCAACCAGATGTTCTAAACATTGGCTATCGGGACTAGCTTTTGGACCTAAACCAACGCGAGAGTAAAACGATAAATGCTTGCATGTATGATGGATGATCTATAAAAGATCAACTATTCATTTCCCTTTGCCAAAATTGAGAAAGACATTTTGGGAAATAACATTAATATTTTGTGCGCATTTCACGTAGCAAATCAAAATGAGCACATAATTGGGAAGTTGGTGTTTCGCTAAATGTCGGATTTTATTTCCTTATTAGCATAGCAAAGCATTTGCCTAATTTTCTGTTTCTTTAAGTAATTTGTACATGTTTGTACCAAGTTTGGTAAGAATCTTGATACAGAATCGGAAAGTTATGCCAAATAATAAATGTGCGTGAAATACTTTTCCAATTTCTGTAAAATTTATCATTGATGTAACTGAAAAAATGATTAAATAATAATAAGATTAACAACCATGACAATGAAAAAATTATAAATAATAATAATGAAATTAAATATAAAAAATAATAGTATCAAACGTAAGTGGTTCAATCCATGTGTAAGGGCGAAAATCTAAAATTATTATCGCATGATAACTTGTTAAAGCCCCTTTAAAGCTATAATTTATCTTTTTTAACTTAAGATTTTTATGTTCCTTTGCTGTAACATTATCGTTAATATGCGAATCTTCCGAAATTTGTTTACGGGACATCTGTACATTTACCTATATGTACTTTTTCCACTGAGCTACAATCAATTATCGTGTTCGTTGGCTCTCCCACATCCTACATATACATTGACAAAATTATATATACATCAATATATGTCCACTATAAATGAGTATCAAAATAATGAGAGACAGGTGTCGTTACCTAATTGCAGTTAGGATAGCCAATTATGTTTTTTATACGGACATTTTGTATATGAAAAAATCTCCCCTAATTCAAAAACATTTTTCCTTTCATTGGCTGATAGAGCATAGATAGTTCAAATCTTGTTTCAAAAGCGATAATCAGGAGGATCCACGTAAATGAAAGTCTGATCAGATTAAAAGTCGGCAAAATTCTGCAAGTTGTATGCTATTTTGGTGGCGTAGGATATAAGATACCTCACTCTGAACAAAATGATTCAGTGTAATAATACCGGTCTTGGCATTTCTGGTTACTACAGATGAGTGTTTAAGTTGAAAAAATACTCTAACAGATGAATCAACTTTTCAATTTTATATAAGGTTTACTCTGTGTCACGAAATCCTGCAATTGAGATTGAATTGATAACTACTTCCCTGGTAGAATGCTCACTGTCTTATTACGACTGTTCGGACATGCCAATGGACAATTTAACTGGAACACGATTACGTAAAGAGAATCTGACCAGATAAAATTTCAATATGAGTTTGGATACGTGGCTTTTTTGGCGAAGTGGGAAAATTACATCCACCTGAACCAGATGCTTTTATGTTCAAATTGTTCTAGTGACTAATTTGGCTGTTATTCTTCAGTGTCAGAAAATAATGAATCTGGTAAAGTAGACAAAATGAAATATTAGTCTACTGCTATTCTTTGTCTTTACCGAAAACTTATATATACATTTTTTTTCGTGTGTGTTTCTGCTTTTCTAATCGAAAGATTGGAACCGCAAAGATAACAATAGTGTCTGTAAGACTTTTATTTGTTAGTTATTCTGTGAAATCACGTGCTTTTGCATATTTGATTAAACATATAGTTTAATTAATCTTTTCATTTTTTTACCAGAGAAATACAAATTAATTATGAATTAATTTGGTTCTAATGGAGAAAAAAGTTCAACAAATTGTCCAAAATATCTAAACAAAGAAAAAAACAGTACATCATTTGAAATAGTGACATTAGAGCCCCATGAGAATGCGAGTGAAATTCATTTTTTGTAGCAATAGCCTTAAAATGGAGAAATTTGTGCTCAAGGCTTGAATTTATTTAAAATTAAAATGACTAAAATTTCGAGAAACGCTTATAAGGCACACTCAAGGCAATTACGCAATTAAAATATTTAACTTCTGTTTCCGTTTACTTCAAATAATCTTCAAACATGATAAAGCTTTTCATTCCTAATGACCATTGGCTCGAGTTAGCCCGAACTGCCATCCAAGATCAAACCAACGTCCAGGTATTAAAGAATTAGACAGCTGATCGCCATGGCTAGAGTAATAGAAACCAGCATACATCTATTGTTAGTTTAGCACAGCTAAGAGAGATTTTGTCAGATTTAGCCTCCTGTTAATGTTGTATAAAAAGTCAGCCTCGATATTACATGCATAAATAAAACAAGATAAATTATATCGAATTTATAAGTGAGGACAGTTTTAAATAATTTATTTGGGCTGGATGTTTTTATCCATATGTTAAAACAACAATAACATTTGCTCGCGTGTTACACACTTATGTTATGTATGCTTCGTGTAAATTTTATAAAGAAATACATTTTGTGGGATCGTTTCCATAAAGTAGACCAAGTGAATGCCCCATGAATTCTCGGCGGCAAGCCTAAGGAGATTCTCATTAAAAAGGATACTTTGGTTTTCTGGTTGGATTATCTTCTTAAGGTTACATAAATATTTTTTTTCTACATGTAAAAACATGGAACAATTGTCTCAAATATATATATATATATATATATATATATATATATATATATATAGAGAGAGAGAGAGAGAGCGAAATAAAGAAAGAGAGAGTCAGAATAAACTAGTTTCTTAAGATATCTAAAATAATTCTTCCTCACTAATTGGATCTCGTATAGTACTTTGCCAGAATTTGCCACGGACGTAACTTTAACTGAGGCACATTTTCTTTTGCATCTTGCACACATATTACTACGTTACTCCTGACACAAAACGCGCACAAATTCAAGTTATATACCTACTTATGCTTTTTGTTAACCTTTCAATTAGGTGAGGCCTGATTAGAATCTTGTAGAGCTTTAGTTCTAATGCAACAATTATGTTGAAATAAAGCAGAATTATCTACAAATGCTGGGTTTTTAAATGCGAAAAATCAAATATTGGTATTAAAACAGAATTTTTCTGATGTAAATATATTCCACCTTAAATTAAATGCCTAATTTTTGATAAAGGCCTTCTTTATATTTAGATTAGTGCAATTTCTCATTTATAATCAAATTAACGCAAAAAACCTGTTCAAGTTTGTTCTTGAGTTGTTTAACGTAAGTAATGATCAACAATTTATTAGATAGTTAATGATGTCGTTTTTATTTTGGCTTTGAGTCTAATAAGTGAATATGTGCTTTCAATGTTGAAATATTTATTTAAAGGCAAAACTGAAGCAGTCATGCCTGGATTTACCTCCAGGTCACAATCTAACAATATTTTGGGTCTGGTCTACATTTGCTGTGCAAGGTGAGTTCTCGCACAGGCCTAAACAACAATGAACTTTTTAAATATTCAAATGAAATGTTTAAGCATAAATTTAATTTAGTTGTTAGGCCCCGTTCAGCAGTCATTTTCAAGCTTGTTTCTGTATATCTTCAGAGTCAAATCAGGACAAGTGTATATTTTGTATTATTGCTATTTGCATAGTTGTTTCTACTCAAAATGAAAAGAAGTCGACGCGTTGAGAAAGAGAGAGTGAGAAGGAGGGAGAAAACGAGAACTCAAACGAGAAGGAGAGTGTATGAAAGAAAAGACAATAATGACCTTGTTTGTTGGCTTCTCAGGGTAAGACCTATGGTAGAAAATAGATCTTCTCTCACTAATCAATGAGACATTTCACTTAAGCTGCGATTAATATAGAATAATTGATATATAATTTTTTTTAAATTATCAGCTACTTTATTATGGATGTTTAGACAGTTGGCGTTTTAAGTATGGTAGCTTTGTGAGCATGGTTTAACATGGGAAACAGTGGGCGTCCTGTGATTGTCATTTTGAAAAAATGCTGCAAGAACAGAGCAGTTATACTTGAAATTACATAGACCACAGTGCTGCAGCAGACTCGATTATTTGGCTCATCTATACGATGGGTTCCACAACATTCTGAGCAATTAAGGCAACATTAACCGGCCTACACAATTGTTCCCCGTTAGCTGCTATTTTTCTTATCATAATAAGTAGATTTGCAAAGCCTAGATTGCCCAAATTTTGTTAAACATGAAAGATTGAATGAACATGATGTAGCGTCAGCAAGCTTCAGACTCGTAACTTCTGAAAATTATGTATGATTATTATATGAACTGTAGGCAGTTTGGATAGAAAATTTATCACCAAAAAGTTGACGATACATTTATGGATACCAGTTGAATCGATGATACTTCGAGGATTGAATCAATAATGTATGCAAGATAGCACGCTGTTACAAATTGTAATAAGCTTTGAACCTTTAGCGAACGAGGATGATTTGGATGAAAGAACAAATTTTCTTCTTTTTCTCAGTTCTGGACAACGTCAATTTGTTCTAATAGCCTCTGAAAAAATGAGATTGCGCACACATAGAGTCTCAATTTAATTCTTAATTTAAATGTGCTGTGTTGGCATGGCGCATTTGTCACGGTTTACAAGGTACATTAATTTTTTTGTATTCGTGCGATGCCTATCCTTCTTTGCACAAAACAATGCATTAGTGCTTTGACAAGCGTGAATTCAATCCTCTGTTGCGACAGCCTAAATAAGTTTGCCCACCTATACGATTCTAACTGTGACTTTCATACTAGGCAGAGAATTTTCTTTGATGAATGTAATAAGAACAAAGTCAGCTGAATAATAGTTAAACACGTTCGCAGAACTAACTTGAACTTATATGTGGTTTAAGGCCTCTTTTCCTTTTTATTATTGAAGAATATATACCTGTTCCTTATAATCTGCACTCAAATTCACAACTAGTATAATTATTATTTCACTAGGTCTACAACTATCGATAAAATGTGGAGGGTAACCATTATATTGATGTTAAATGTTTTGTCTGTGAAACCGCGTTAATGCTAAAGAATTGCTTTATATATTTAATAAATTGCATCATAATATGCGAAGAGAATAATTCTTCAGCTTTTTTGTTATGTATTGCTCAACGTAAAA
This sequence comes from Eudiplozoon nipponicum, assembly GCA_029291075.1. Classification (NCBI taxonomy): domain Eukaryota; kingdom Metazoa; phylum Platyhelminthes; class Monogenea; order Mazocraeidea; family Diplozoidae; genus Eudiplozoon; species Eudiplozoon nipponicum. The sequence goes on along the minus strand of JAQBSW010000892.1, from coordinate 128,128 downwards.
CTTATGGAAAATTGCGCAGATTATTCTTCCACAATTAAACAGGGCCGGCGGAATATTTACATTTAACCTGACGTTGCCTCTTGAAATGAAATATGTCACTAGATTATGCAATGCGTATTAAGGATTTGAGCATTTGTTCGCCTGTCTGTTTACAGGTTGTTCTGGGTGGTTTGCATAATGCTATTGCCATAAATGATTACCCACCACATTTTATACATTGGCACATTCCTAATGATTCAAATAATCAACTTGCAGACAGTTGTGAAGTTAATAAGGTACCGGTGTAAAATATAATTGTTAAGAAGCGGTGAAGCGCATAAAATGTGGCTTGGATTCTGATTTTGCGTTCCTATATTTTGCAACTGGCTATGTTTTCATTTCGTTCTCGATAAACTTCCTCTATCTAATGCGAAAGGCAATATTCCACTTTGCTCAACATGTGGCGTTATAAACGATTGGAATTGTACCTTTATGCAGTAGAAAGTTAGATTCGCGTACTTCAGAGTACACGCTAACTCATAGTGTGCGAAATAAGATTCGTGTTGAAAATAAATCTAAAAATGACCTTATTTTGCCTTGTGAATAATAAGACATTCAAAAGAACAATTTTTGAATTCTAATTAAGGCTAGGTGTGTGAGCATTCTCTCTTGTTTGGAGGCTAATTCGACAAGAAGACGTTTCTCAGAATTGAGCACAAGAAAAAATTTGTTCACGTATTGCCATTATAATGTGATTTTCTAAGCCAAATGCGGATTGATTTAGTTATACTATTTCATTTTATTTTATATTCACTTTATACTCTATGTTCTTTTATTTTTGTCTGATCTTATTTCATTTAAAAAAAAATTTCCATAGCTTCAATTTGTTTGCTCGTTTCCTTAAGTTTAAATTGGTTTATTCTAACATGGGAATTTTAAATACATAATTTATTGCTTTTCAATCACTGAGTAGTCTGTTTCGGACACATGTTATTAATTCGTTTTTCAACAAAACGAGGAAGACTAAATTTATCGTTCTTTACTATTATGCAGTATCTGGTCCTACATGACTTAGCCGTTATTTAACAATTCTTATTCAGTTTCCATTAATTAGCGAATAAAGCAAGCGCCTGGGCCATAGGGTGTGTGGGCTTACAGGATGACATATATTACTATATATTTATCAAGTTTCGATTTGGCACTATAGATTAATCAGCTGTAATTACTTTTATTTAGACTTATCAGAAAATAATTAAGATAATAAACGAAGATATGATAGAATTGTTAACCATTTTTTGTTGTGATATGTAGCTAGTTGTTAACTGAAACCAGTGCTGCTTTAAACAGACGGACCAGCGTTGCCATTTAAGAAATTATTTATATAAGCATGAGTTACGTTGAACCTATGAATTAGTAACGTAAAATATTAGGATAAATGAAAACACAGTAAAGTACCACCAGAGAAATGGCAGATTTACTTTTCTTAAATTTCAGGTTAGTGTTACCAGCATAAACCTGCTAACGGAAGTAGACTTATAGTCTGTCATTAGGTTAGATTACAATTAAAATGCCAGACTCCAAATGATCTTATTGTTTTATAGAATATTCTGTGTGGAAAGGAAGTGGCAGAAATTTATTATTATGAAACCAAGCAATTATACGTAAGTTGATTAATATTTTATCTTAATTAAATTGTTCTTTTAATTTTAAAACTCGAAATTCGATAGCAGTTGAATAGTACATAGACTCAATTATAATTATGTTATTCAAGTTGTCAAGTGAAGGTAACGTTAATTGAGAAGTTCGGTGTCATTTTTAATTTACAGAAGTGAATGGAATTCGGCAAAACATTTCAGATCAATTGGATTACTTAATCAGAATTCTGTTAATATTAAGTTTGAAATAATAACGCAAATTATTCGCCTACAGTATGCTACCAAAATTATTAAATGAGCAGAATTGACTAGTCAAAGCTGAATTTTTCATTTATTTTTGGTTCAAAGAAAGCACAAAATCAAAAATAATTTATTGATTGAAAATGGGCGTTGCTTAATTGATGTATGCCAATTAATTTTTACAAGGACACTTAAATTAAAACTAACTGAATATAGCATGGTTTTGAAGCTAATTATCATTCATCGAATAAAAATTTGTAAATGATTCATGAAAGGCAAAAAAATTATTTATGTCTTGATAGTTAAATTTATGTCTAAAGCGGCCTCCTTCAGGAAGGGGTGATGAAATACCGCCTAGAATATGGAAAACATAGGGTAATAATGACAGAAAACCAAAAAACTCATTGACAATCCAATACAAAAATCTGTTAAAGAGCTGAGCAAAAGTTTCCCTGTAGGGACTTAATAATGAATTGATTTCAGGCACAAAAAACATGGCGTTTAACGCTTGCAGAAATATGACAATTTAGTTAATAATTTGTGATAATATATAAGAAAGCTCAACGAGCGAAAAAGGAGATAAGTTGCGAATACACCACAAAACAAATTATAAAAATTATTTCAAGACTTATAAAGAAGACTAGGAGAGAATTGCCATTCAATCTATGTACCTGGCACAGTTTATGGATTTTGGATAACTGAAGATTTTGTTTGAATGTCAAGTGGTTACATTCTGTAAAACTAATATCAGCTGTCAATTTGATTTATTTTCTACTAGCTTATGATTTTTTTAAACTTTATTTGCTAGAAAAATTAAATGTGGTTTGATACTCGTGCGGGAAACACCAGTCAAGTAGCACATGTAATAACCATGTAATATGGGTCATTATGCTGGGTCATAATTACATTTCTTATAATAAACAATCGAACGGGATGTTATTTGTAGCCTATAAATTAATTTTCAGAACTTGCGAATGAATGTAGCCTTTTTAAGTTGTGCGAGTTGTTTATTAATGGAAAATTAAAATGATGAATTGATTTATCAAAGCATATACAGCAATATACTGACAGGAAATTTGCAATCTTTTGCGACTGGTATACAGAAATGAGATTGATTTTTATATCAAGAATGAAAACATTATTTAAATAGTTGTTATATACACCCAGGCAATAAATGCATGTTTAATTGTGTACTTGATACATATGTGGCCATAGCTACAAACAGTTAATGCTCATAGCTGCATAGAAATTGAGCACCGACATTTCCATTCAAGTACAGTGTATGCCACTCTACTAGATGTGAGCGCTCTATATTTAATGTTGCTTTTCATAAATATATATATATATATATATATATATATATATATATATATATTACAGTTTTATAATACTATTCAGTTTTCCTTTTAGCTCTGATGATAATGATGGAAGGTCGAAACACATCAGTACATGTGAATTATGGTAGTTCTGCTTCATTATGCAACTTTGTTAGATACCGTGATATTGGTGTTTATATCAAACATCCAAGCTTGATTTAAGTAAATGACTATGGATTGTTTCGAAAATCTGTAGTTTGTAAACAATTTAACTTATGAAGGATAATTAAATTTATTCACAGTATTGCCTATTATTCTAAAAATTGTAATTTAAAATGTAGATTTTATTTACTGAATAAAATAAAATCCGTATCAAAATTTCGAATTGAAAATTTTTGTCAGTTATTTTACACAAATGATTTACACTTGGCTATTAATGTATTTATTGAGTCAATTTCTTTCCTATTTTGACAACACGTGGTTGAAATTACTGAAATTTCTTCCCATTATAGCATATGCTTTTACTCTGCTTGTAACAAAAGACAAAAGTCTAACACAATAATGCTTTTTAATTGTAACTTTGTTTCACCTCAGCGACTAAAGATTTCGAATGAAGTTTGTTCTCCAAAATGGCATGTAGGAGAATTTTGCTCATATACTATCTTTGTTGCGCCAAAATTACGTATGCTTGGAAAAATTATGTAACAGGTCATTGAATTTCAAAAAAATTTGTTTCAGATGAGTATGATTCTGCTTCACGTCTTATTTCTGGGGAAAAACATTTTGTGGATACATAATATGCCTTTTAAAATGAACAAGATTAGCTAAACATATGGTTTCAATAATTTTTAAAAAATTTGTAGCGTTAAATTAATCGGCTGGTTCTTCTAACCCAAAAGATTAGTATATTAAGCAATCTCCTGTTATTCGAAAATGATTTCACAAATAGTAATTAGATTTTTAATAGAATATCAGACTCGATAAACAAATCTCTCTTGCTCAAATTCATTAATTGAATTAATAAATTTCGTAGTGAGGTAACGGTTCTGTCCATTAATATATATACCAGAATATATACTAAAAAGGTTAGAATTTAATTAATATTTTGCTAAATGTTAGTAACACACTTTTATTAAGTTTTTGTTCAGTAAATAAACTGTCTGCATTCAGCGATATTTCTTGTCGTTTCATTTTGAAGCCTTGATCCATCTTCTAAATTTCACTACTGAAATAAATTCCAGTGGCTATCACAACTACTTATTATACTCTAAGTAATCTTTTCACGCCTTTCGTTTACAACATGAACTTTTGTTCAGTCATTGATATGTGTTTCTTATTTAATCTGACAAAAAAACCTTTATTTGTATGTAAATGTGTTATCAATTATGACATAGAACACAGTTAAACAAGGCCGTTTTATTTCCGCCATTCCCAAATTCGACAGTAATAAGGAATTTTTTTAAACAATAAATACATTCTACGACAGCAAATAGGAATCGGGAAACGAACATTTTGAGGCATGCACAAACGCTCACATACGAAAAAATATCCACCTTGTTATATTTAATTAATGTGCAGAATATTTTGGTTATTTAGTTGCGCACTGAAGACGTTTCCGCTGTCATCTTTTACCATGCATCACTTTTTCGATTTTTTTTGCTTGATGATAACTCGCAATCTGTCTAGTTTACAGTGCGATTTTTGTAAACATTGTGTTAATCTATTGCGAAAATGTTTTCTATTGTGGCAGCCAAGTTTATTCTAAAATGCACTGCTCTAGTAACCCACTAGTACGACCTATATAGCGCACTGAGCAGCTATGCCACGTGTAAAAATAAACAATGTCAGTAAAACTTTCGGCATACCCGTTTGCTAACAAAGTTGTTTTAGGCACCGTGATTTCTTAGCATTTAAATTGGTCAGAACAAATCGTTTTCAATACTGTAGGATATACTGGATAGCAAATTGTTTTTCGGAAATGCGCTAAGGTAATAGCTGTATTATCCAGTCCTTATCTGCTTTCGATTTGCGTTCATTTTAAATTTTCAATAGCAGTTCCGCAAAATATAACAGTGTGTTGGACTGAGGGGTTACACGCTCGTAAGTAAACTTTCTGTTATGGTCCAAGTTGTTAAAGTCGTTAAGCAAGTCATCTGTTATTGCATCTTTATTTATGAATAAGATAGTTTGAATAATATTTCTGACATATGTGTAGCAGTTTTTTTAAATAAGTGATTGTTGTTTTGATGTTTTCTAATAGAGCCTAAAGACATTAACAAATTGACTCACTAACGGATTACCCGACTCCACTGCGTTGATTTGCGGGTAATATTGAATTTTGAAGGTAATTTAAACATTTTAAAGCGCTAACTGGCGAAAATTCTTCGATGACTGGCTTTAGATTTCAAAATCCTACAGGTTGTGCATTCATTACTAATTAGAAGTTCCATATGACGGAATTATTAATTGTTTATCAGTACATCGTTGTAAATTGCCAAACAAAATTGAGTAGACCAGGATGAAACGATCCCATCGTTTAACTGTGTAGACCAGCAAACATTGACAAGTCGATATGTAATTATATTTAAAGAAATTAATAGAAATGCAGGCATCAACATATTTCTGCCTTGATAAGAGGAAGCCAGTGTAATAATGTCAAACATGAATACATAATGACGACGAAATTCTTTCGTCTATGAGACCACCAGTATTAATGCTCGATTCTTCGGACTATATAGTGGCTTAAATACCAGTCCAAATGCTTGAACCACTGTGTGTGCTAATAGGAAACTGTTTTGCTTCTAAACTATTTAAGTCGTCAGACAGAATTTTAAATAAACATAATACAAATAAATCATTTTCAATTTTGTTTTGGCACATTTTTAAAAGTGGACCAATTTAAGATACAATTGAAATCCAAGTTTAGGCAATCTACCAAAATTTATAAAGAAAGTTTCCGATCGAGGGTCACACTATGTTCAAATTTAAGCTAGAAATGCATTAACCTTTGTCGCTATGTAAGCATTCATTTAAAGGCGGCAGGCATGGAAATGCGATCTCTATTTATAAAAACTTTGCAGATGTCCTTCATGGCCTTCTGGAGAACACGCCGTTAAAATGAGACTCCAGTAAGTGTTACTAAAATATATTTCGTTTTGGAACATCGTTAACGCAAAATGTTTCACGAGATTATCAGTTTCACATTAAATCACGACAATGTGAATTGCCTATATTCTTTGGAAGTGTATCTAACAGAGATGATTTTAGCAAATTTAAAGGAACAATTTTCCATTTTTAACAGGTCTTCGCACACTTATAAAAAGCTTAAAATTAAACATTTATTGATTGCGCGCGTGGTGGTATTAATTAAATTAGTTATCTCTGCCAATTTTAAGTGAACTCCAATTCAATTATATTGCGCCGAGCGCACGTTCCGAAGTGCTTTTCTCTTGCTTTTCCAGAATTGGAGTATGATCTACTGCTTTGAAAATGTCTCAATTTTTTTCCGCAGCGGAAATCGTTCCTGTGCGGTTTAGATAAACAAAATTTAGGAAATCTTTAAAAATAAGCAAATAACGCCAAAGTAAATATACAACTGAGCCTATCGAGTATTTTTTGAAAATATTGATTGTAATTTTATTTTAAATCCTGTTAATTATTGCTCATATGTGAATAAAATTTTTTTTCTGTTAATATGCAGCATCCTAATGTATTCAGTATTATTTTTCTTTCTTCAGTTATAATAAAATGACATTTACGATTAAACATATAACATACAATGTTATATTATTATATTATGTAATATTATTTTTTACCAATATACATGCGCAAGTTGTCGATCAGCTGAAGTACGCTGATCGAGCAGACGGTTAATTACACGAATGAGAGGAAAATGCTACTTAAATGGCTGGTTTAAATCAAATGGTCAATAAATTTAACAATATAACAATAATTGTTTGCGCGGGTGGTGGCAACAATTCTTTAAATCAAGTTTGCGAGCTTGAAGTAAACACCAATCCCATTGTCAATAAATTGCTTTAGCCACTGAGCCATCTAGATGCACAATGTCTAGACTACCAGATTCTGAAGCAGACATGCCTAGGTTCGAGCCCTCTTTGCGACGAATTCTGGCTAGTACGCGATGGGTCGTCAATAAGGATTAAACCGGTCTACTGGATGAATTGCCTTTTCTACACTATACAATTCTTAGTTTATAATGAACAATGTGTGTAATTTATTGGTCAGGTGTTTATATCCAGATCACAACTTTGCTTACGGTAATTGTTATAGCCGTCTGCGCAACCAGTGTTCGTTTTATTGTATAAATGTTTACTTCAATACCACTTCCTCATGTAGTGTGGTGTCTGTTCAATAATGACAGATTGGTGATGGTTTGTTGGAACTTTAGGTCTAAAGAATGCCATATGAACTCCACCAAAACGAAAAATAGACTAACCAAGTTAGGTTAGTTTTTATATAACAGAATATTTTGTGTAGTGTCCGGCAGAAGGCTCAGTGATTAGATTACCAGATTCCGAAGCAGACATTCCCTGGTTCGAGCCATGTTCGCGAAAAGTCCTGGTCAGTACGTGATGAGTTCCCAATAAGGAAACACCGGTCTACTGGATGAATTTCCTTTTCTACATTGTATAATTCTTAGTTTAAACTGACAAATGAATGCACTTAATTGATCATGTGTTTATATCAAGATCGCAACCTAGATCATAGTAAACTAAATTATTATTCACCATCGTGTAGTGATCAAAAGTCATTGAGTCAAGTTTGTGAACTTGAAGTAAACACCAATTCCATTTTATTTAACCAATAGCTCAACATACCAAAACCAAAAGAAAATGCACCTACTGACGCGTTTTAGAACAACAGGAAGTCAGTCGGCATTCCCAGTATTTGGGGCTAATTTGGATGCTCCCATGCGTTGCATATGCATTATAATTTAATCCTTAATAGTTAATCTGCTATCGTGTTTTGTTAGTTCAAACGCAAGGTAGAAGTGCGTCCATACTGGCGACCGGAGGTAGTTTTGTCCATGGGATTGGTATTTGTCTCGAATTGGCAAACCTGATTTAAATAAGTAATGTAATAATTTTTGCATTTTTTGCACAGAATTTAGATGTTATCTAAATCATTTCTACCAGATTTGAAATATGCAAAAATAGTTCTAACATACACTTCAGGATAATATGCAAGTTGTCATGAAATGTATTGCGACGCAAGTGGTGCAGCAATAGACAAAATTTGGGAAAGTTTGTTAATAGCAAATTACATGTATAGACAATGAAGAAATGGTAAAATTAAATATTTTAACAAGAGTTTATTATTATCATTCTTTTAGAACGTACTTCACTTTATCAATTAATAAACTCTTTCTGTCGAATAAAATTGTTTGATCTTGTAGAAAATGCCGCCGATTGGAGCCTATAACAACTTATGACATATTTAACTGAATTTCACATTTTGTCTTAATATTCTTCGCACTACTCAATTTATACATAAACTTGAATACCAACATTTACCACCGAAATATTAGTAAAAAATTTCGTGTGATTTTCTTTGCATCAAATTTTAAATGTGTTCAGTGTATTATAGTCTAAGCGTACAGAAACATGAATATTGGGACAAATACTGGTAAAATTTTAAAGTCGGTCGCATTAACAGTAACCGGCAGACGAGACATCTTCTCTAGAACGTATAAACTCGAACATTTTCCTGTTCTTTACTTAATGACATTTTGCAGATACTACAATTCATATTTGGTTAAGTTGATGTTTTGCATAAATGGTGACAAATTTAGTAACACTTCATAAGGTTAAAACGCCAAGGAAATTCAGAGAAATATTCTTCGGTTCTCAATTCCGATAACCAGTGAAATAACTGACTATTAGAGAAGTGTCAGAACTCAAATTATTGAGAAAAGCATGCATCTTATTTTGAAGGATTTTGAAGTCAAATAATCAAACTACAAATATATTGATTTTAACTTACAGCCTACAGAAAGCTAGACAAATTATATGAATTAACAATTATCTTGTTTAACAGTTAGATACTGCTTGTGGAGGAGAATTAATATATACGCAATTGTGTATTAGGTGTTGCACATCGAGTAACAAATTAGTTAAAATATGACCAGAAGAATAAACCAAAGACAGCATGAACGGAATGATGTAATGATCACCGCGAAACGGGATAACTGATATCGATGAAGGCCAGAGTGTATGGTTTTGCTGGAATAACAGGTTTTCAGAAATAATTATAATTCTTAATTTTGGTGAACTTTGGCATACATTCAAATCCATCGTGTTGGTGCCATAGTGTTATTACCATGTACATTGTCGGTTTCATAATTTTGGTATCAGTTTGCTGACACATAGCCATAGTGTTGGTACCCTTTACAGACACTGTATATATATATATATATATATATATATAGTGTATAATAAGTTAGTTTTGAAGTCGTATTGCCGAACACTTTATTTGAAGATAGCTTCACTAACAAAGGTTTACACATTCGTATAGTTGATTTACCGTCCTAATTGCCAATATTTCTCACCCATATGTATAGTGTGTATATGGCGTAATACCGGTTCCTACTGATGAGTCGCCAGTAAGCACGAAAAGAATGTGCGCGAGATTATACTTCCAGTTCATGCTGTCCCTGTTTTATCCTTCTGGTCATTGTTAAACTAATTTGTTACAAGTTGCGCAATATCTGACACACAATTGCCGTGTATTTTTTATAGTTAATAATTTCTGCTTTCGAAAACTTGTCCTGGTCAAAAGCGAGCTTTACCAAATTTTGGTATTTAAAAATTTCTTTGTACACCTTTATCGACTCAGTTGATATTTTGGAAATGTGGATTGCGAGATATATAGCTATGGAGATTTTTTCACCCACGTTACTATAGGCATTTCTAATCCAGTGATGGCACCGTAAAATATTTCCCTTAATCTATGGAAAAAGACGGATAGGAGGAGCTGTAGCGTTTAAATGCAGATACAATAGAATGACAAAATGTATAAGCTAGCATTAATCTGCTCATTGATTTTCTTCACAAGACGATATATTGAAACTTGTGGACATGAATTTCGATATTCGAGAAACTTTGACGTTTCTTCGTCAAATTCAATGTCTTTAAAACATTAGAATGCTTAAATTACCAACTGTCATTTGCATGGCAACTGGAAAAAAATAACAAAAATAAACTATTAGCTACATTAATTCACTTCAAACTTTTGAAGACATGGTTTGAGAGTCGTGGATATCCGACCAAAGTTGGTTGAACTTCATTTTATAGAAGAATTAAAGAAGGAAGTTCCGACGCGTCTCTGATCGCAACCAATTTAGATAAAACTGCTACGATTGTTAACTGCGTCTCAATTTTGAAAACTTTAATTGACTTTGTATTTGAATCACATTGTGCAGTGCCTATCATGGTAGATTCAAGCACCAGTAAGGACAATTGCAATCAGAAATGCAATGTTCTACGATTTTTTTAGCCAAACTTGGATTTGTATTTATCTGAATTCCACAATGTTGACCTAAATAAAGAATTATAAATTCGTTTAGAAAAATAAGATACATATGAATTCAGAATTAGTCAGAACGACCATCCTTCTCAAAAATTATTCAACTACACTGCAACCTGGAATATACGTATAAATATATCGCTTGCTTAATTTTTTTTCTTATTTTTAATTTTAACATTTTAGTTTCTTCAATGCAGCCATATTTTTTGCGAAGAAAATTAATTTTTCTTCCGTTAATTCAATTTGACTAAATGTCTCTTCTAACAAAATAAATGCATATATGTATTTTCTTTCTTAATATTAAAATATTTTAAAATTTGTGCGCACGTGAATTATAGCTACCACCGATGAAACCAGGAAAATCTATTTAGTCTCAAGTTAAAGGCTTAGGCGTGGTATATTTATTTGCAAGTTTATAAAGAATCACAACAAGTGGAATATCTTATTCTGACATTTGACCGAGATATTAGGACATTATTTATTTTGTTTTATCTTGGTTATACAAACATTCCTTTTTACATGTCCAATGTACGGCTGCCTTCTCTGACAAATGAAATAAATTTATGTTACATACCAGTATAAACATTTCAAATTATATATGTAAATTAATATATATATATATATATATATATATATTTGTCAATATAAACTAAGCTTCAATTAATGTAGCAAAGGTAGTATTTGCTTTGATTTGATTTCCTCTTTATTAAGATCTCTTAAATTTCTGTCTAGAATTTTTTGCTTATGGTTTCGAAACGGGACACATGTTCTTCGGAGAATGGAACAATAAATTATGCAACTCCAGCAGAATACTAGAGGCGATTTGCCATTATATTTTGACTCATATTTTGGTTAGAATTTCCTTGCTTTGAAGCCTGAATGGCATCTCTTTCGTACATAAATTCGCCATAGGTGAACAGATAAGTTAATATATAATTGTAATTTTCGTTTAGAATTCGGCATAGCGAGCGACAATAATATATGCATAGACACCGAATCAGATGTTTCTCCGATCGGGATAGTTTGAAACAAATCTTGGACAATAGCTGAGAGTTCCGAATATTATCGTTGAAGGTTAACTGGATGCCTTAGCTACTTGATGCAATGTTGAATTTGTACTGACCAAATACATTAATCAAAATCCGGCCATCGGACTCCAATTCTGTCTCTCTCTCTCTCTCTCTCTCTCTCTATATATATATATATATATATATATATATATATATATATATATATATATATATATAGTGCAATGTTAAAGAATCTGTTTGTTTACAGTTTAAATCACGCCGAGATCATATATATATTCAGTATAAGCATAATATTGCATTTGGTGACAAAGAAAATTAATCCAGTAGACCGGATTCGTCCTTAATTTGAAAACCTCTAGATCTGTCGAGAAATTTCCGCGGACGTAATAAGAACATGGGCACATTTGCTTCAGAGTCTGTGACTCTTCTCAATGCATCACTCGTGCTGCAATCTACGCGCAATTTGAATTCGTATTTTATGATTAAGTTTTCCTTCTGAACAAAGTTTGAATAGTTCTCAATAAGGTCGAAACCGTTCCACTTAGTGAATTTCTTTTGTTACCTGATGTAATATTGATTTTATACTGGCAATATACTTATAATCAATAATCCCACCATTAGACATAAAATCAATATATATATATATATATAATAAAATAAAGCCATAAATCCTCAATTAAATATAGATATATATTTTAGTAAAAACTAAGCATTTCGTAAAGTAGCAGAAATGTTTCATCCTTCTTAGGAACTCGGCAAGAACTGTCCAGTAATTTTCACGGAATCGGAGCAGAGTCTGCGACTTTATTCACTGCGCAACCTCGTACGCGTGCGACAGGCAGAATTTCTTTCGATCAAAATTTTCAACCAGTAACCCCAAATCATCCACAGTAGTACAGGTACCATGCCACCTGGTGAAATGATGTTAAATTGAAGATTGATTATATAATTATGTTTATTTATATTTATAACTATAAGCTCAAAATAGCATAAGTCAGCTACGGTATCTCATCAAGTAGAATGTTTTCGTCCGTATTAGTTATTCATTGAGTATCATCCAGAATTTGCAATGGGCAGGGCTGGAACCGCGGCACGTATGCTTCGGAGACTAAATTTCGATAAATTTCCTTAACCCTGAAGTATACTAAAAGCCAATTTCAGCCATGAACAAACTTACGTAATTGGTAAGTCTTTCTGTCAGTTGAAGTCTCGAACTTGGCTACATTTGCTTCGGTGTCTAAGGCTATACGCACTGCGTCACCTCTTCCGAATAATTTGATCAATTTTCAATTACCTGACAACTTGCGTTTTTCGCTTAGGCTTTCATTTGTGGGAAGAATGTGCGGCATTCCTTTTGACCCAGATGTCAAACTAGACACACTCAATCTTTTGTTTTATGACGGACGCCGTGCAATCACGTGAAGTGAGATTCAATTGAAGATTTATGGCAGGATTTTACTGTTGTTCGACGACTGGTTAAAAACAATGGGATTAGTGTTAACTTCAAACTCGCAAATCTGATTTAAAGAGGAATAACAGAGTTTTCACTGAAAAGGGTTATCTTGCATTTCGTACAAATATACTAAATTGATCTGATTATCGCTGAATATGGTAGCATGAATATTTCATTTTATTATATAATTTACATACGATTTTTGTGTATATCAAGTTATTTACAACATTATTTTGATAAGGATAGCCCAAACGAGAAATACAGCCTACAAAATGTCCTCTTACTTAAAATGAAAATTGTTTACATTTTCATTAAAAGGGTACGCACTTCATAATGTTTATGACGAAAAAACTTCTCGAAAAGTTATTCTTCTTTTGCATACACAAGATTGGTATTAATTCGGACTGGTCTGAATTCACTCAACTGCTACATCTAACTTAGCACTCTTCCACACATTTACGACTTCAATTGTGGCAAACTTTAGAAGTTTAGAGTGCCTTAAAATTATGCTTTTCACACTAGATACAGGAAATTTGTTTGTGTGACTAATGCAATTCAAAATAACCGCAAATTTAGCGAAGCCACTTTAGTAGGCAATTACAATTTGATAAACTTCACTGTGTAAATGAATAGAAGGACAGATATTTAAAATTATTAATAGGCTATAATTATGCGTCTGAATTGGCTTCATGAAAATAGTGACCACTGCATGACTGCTTTTGACTTTATGAAATTCTATGAAGCATCCGGTCTACATTTAATAAGAGATTTGTTAATTTATCGTTTGCTTATTTTTTTGCCAGTTTTCACCGCGTTTATTTCTGCAAATCAGGCCTTTAATTTATCATTACAAATTTTCGTTTCCACTGTTTTGCAATATTTCAGGAAGAAGACAATACAATTCTGACTGCTATGTTGTCCTTAAAAAATGTTATGAAAGCAGAGAGAATTACTTTTAAATTATAAATTGTATCGATATATTAATTATATCAATCGAACATCTATCAATTTAAAAATATCTTTTCGGAATTCGAGTAAGCTGTTCAATCAAATTCGAAAAATATAAAAGACATTGTGTTCAGGCAATGCAGCTTGAAGAAATTAAAGACAAATTATAAATTTTGCTAATTTAGGAATATTAATTTTCTGAAGTTAAAAAAAATATTTATTAGATTTACAAAAATATCAGTTTGAAATATGCATATATATTTTTAGTGTTTTTTTTAAATAATAGGATGTTGGATGACAAATGACCTCTATTTCATTATAAACCTTGTCTGATAGTGGGCAAGTACTGACCAGCTAAAGCTTCGCTTGGATAAAAATCACTAAAAATATATTGTGTGCAAAAGTTGTATCTGAAGCAATAAAGAAATACGGAAATTGACTATCAATAGTGTTTATTGCGTGAACTGTGTTTAAATTAAATACCGAGGTCCACGAGTGTATGTGTTAGTGAACAACTACAAAAGTGGTTAAAAAAGGTATTGCTTAACAACGTATTCAAAAACAGGCAACCATTTTTGGTAAATATATTAAGAAGTTTATTTAGTTGATTTCTAAAAAGGGTTCAACATGTGAATTTAATAATTTTAGCGAGCGTGCCCTGAATATGAAAAACGTTGTCAGTATAAGGTCTTGAGCTAAATCCGGAACAGGATACTATCCATGTTATAAAAACTTTTGTTAATTATAATAATAATTATTTTTATTATTATTTAATTTAAAAAAATATATAAAAATATGAACATAAAAATGAATGATAATTATAATATTGATAAATGTATGATTCATAGCAATATTATGGATAATAATACTACTACTAATAATAATAATAATTAGAAAATTATAAATGAGAAATGTATAAAAGTAATAATAGTAATATATATTTTATACTATGAATTATTGGTCATATAAAATAAACTTCTACATAGAAACTGATGCGTGAGTTATTATTTGTGCCTCACATAGAAAAAACTAATAATAAATGTTGATATTTATTGGGTGTAATAATTAAAATCTTGCGGAATATTGATAAGAAAAAACAATATATGATGATAAATTTTTATTTTATTTCGATGATTTAATATGCCTTTTTATTTTCACTTGATCACTAAAGCATTGTTTTGCTTCTAACGTAAAAATGGGCATTTCAAATTCAAAATTAAATTGTCCCCATTGAAAGTCAAAACGATTATTTCTAAGTCATAGAAGCTATAAAGTCTTGTAATTGCAAATTATTTGGATTTAACCAGAAAGTCGTTCCTACGAAAAGTGAAAATTTAAGAATACTAAAGCAATACCAGGCAAATACTGCAGTTACCTAGTGAATTCATGCTTCAATTAAGGCAATTCGTCCTAGATAGAATGGGATCGGTCATTTTTGGCCAAATTTCTGTGCAACTAAGGATTGTTGTTAAGGCTTGATCCAGTAAAACTCCATTTGTTAGTGAATCAAATCACAACTCATCCGCAGACGCCGACATTTTATGAAAATATTAAGTCTGAAAAAAGAATTCCTCAACTGATGAATTCGATAGTTTGAAAACAGCTGTCTTTCATATTAAAATATCTTCAATTAACAGGTCACAAATGAAAGAAACAAGTTTATTTATTTTTGTTACAATTAAAATCCGTGAAAGTTAAAATGATTATGAATATCCTAAATGAACATTGGTTGAGCGGGCGAGGATAACAATTACTTAAATCCAGGTTGCGAACTTGATATAAACTCCTGTCTCATTGTGTATAAATATTTTAAATTATAAACTAAGCATACTCTAACGTAGAAGAGGTAATTCGTCCAATAGATCAGTTTCGGCATTATTATCATTATTTGCCCCTACTGGGCTCCAATTTAGTCACGTCCAGTTCGCAAATTTTTGCCCTAACAACTCAGCCACCCTGTTCGAAGTAGATTCTAGACAGAACTGGATGAGAAATTACTTTGATTTCAATTTTATTCCTACTCCGCGTATTTAACAGCATTAAATTCAGCCTGAAAATTAATTCTTAGATAGATTATGGCATTCGAACAAATCGACACCAGAATAACAAATTATGTTACTTTTTAAACCAGTTTTTTGAAAGGCACGAAATGTCTATAGTGTATTAGGTGCTGCGCACATAGTAAATTTATAGTTCAAATATGACTAGAGGTATAAAAAAGGCATCATGAACGGAATGTATAATCACATGTATACATTGGCTTCGTGCTTACTGGCGACTCATCACAGGAGCCGGTGTTACGCCCTTTACCCATTATAGATTTCGTTGAGAAATGTGTGGTTATAAGACGATACAATCCACATTCCTCATCAAAATATATGCTAAGTAAAGGGCGTAATATCCGCTCCTACTAATCAGTCGCTAGTAAGCACGAAACGAATGTGCACATTAGATTATTACTTTTTTTCATGCTGTCTTTGATTTGTCCTCCTAGTCATATTTGAACTAATTTGTTACTAGGTCCGCAACACCTAAAACACAATGGCACATATATTAGTTCGCTACATACAATATCAAACTGTTATACATATAATTGAATGATGGCATAATTACCGCGAAATCGATTGAGGCCAGAGACTATGGATTTGCTGGAGTAACAAGTGTTCAGAAATGGTTATAAATCTTAATTTTAGTGAAATTTAACATACATTGAAATCCGTTGCGTACATAACAAGTATCGACTCGGAAACCATAATGGTGTTACCATGTACCTTTTCTGTATCATAATGATTTTATCAGATACTAACAAAATAACCATGGTGCTTGTACCTTTTAACAGACCTGCTATATATATATATATATATATATATATATATATATATATATGTAATATAAATAGTGAGTTGGCTTTAAAGTCGCATAGTCGAAAACATTGTATGAAGTTAGCCTAACTACTGCAGTTTTACACATTCGTTCCTCACTCAAATATATACTGGATATAGGGCGTAATACCGGCTCCTGCTGATATGTCGCCAGTAAGCACGAAACAAATGTGCATGAGATTATACTTTTCGTTTATACTGTCTTTGGTTTATCCTTTTGGTCACAACTGAACTAATTTGTTACTAGGTTCGCATCTTCTAATACACAATTGCATATATATATATATATATATATATATATATATATATATATATATATATATATATATATATAAGTTCTCCACCTCAAAGAGAATCTAACTTGCTTATTTTATTCGAATGAGGATACTCTTGGTTTGATAACCAATCCATTTACCTGATATGTTTTTCTATTACACTAAAATAAATTATTATACAATTTGTATCAGATTGAAAATAAAATCATTTGATGTTACTGATTTATACTCAGAGTATTTAGCTTGAGGGTGTGAAAGAAATATGATAAAATGATTCCCTAAAATATTTCTACATTTTATAGTAACATTATTTTCCGCTTATAAATATGAAAAAATATGTTATTGACTACCAATATGAGCAATATAAACCATGTTTACAAATGTATACATAGTTCATCAATTATCGTATGAAAGAAATGGGTAGGGATATTAGTTTGATTGACGATAGGATTGAAGCGTCTCAAAAAATGTCAGTTAAAAATCGGTGGATAACGGACAGGCGTTACTGTTAAAAACAAAGTTGAATGCTTCGAGTTATTCCTCACTAAATAACCAAATCTACGTGTTTTCATTTGGAAATGGCGTGCCCCATGGATTATCGTTTTTCGACTATCTTTGCCTACTAAAGTTATCCTCTTTTCGCTATTTATTAATTATTGCAAAAAAATTGCCCAACTAAATTTAACAGTAAATGCAAAATTTAATATAATAATTCTAAATAGAACTTGCTTCATTTGTAGGGAATACTAAAGAAATAACTCGCTTTCACACAACTACGCATTAATTAATTATTATTTTATACCTGTAATATCAGACAGTTTTATTCATTCTTTCAGCGTACGAATCAGACGTCAATGCTATAGACAAAAATTTTAAAGTTGATCGTTGTCAATCATTTTTTACCAGAGAAAAATTTGCCTATGTGCCAAGGAAAGGTATTAAAGTGCGTGCACTATCGTGCACTTTTCATGGAGTACAACTCAAACAACACGTATTAGCTGTAAAGTACAAACGCATAACCAGACACCGTCCACAGTCGAAGCGGAGACAAAATCAATTCGACTAATCGGTGTCCGAATGAGACAGGGTGAATAGTAAAGTGTAACAGGTTCTACGGGACAAAATAGAAGGTTTATCCCAACATATGACTATATATATATATATATATATATATATATATATATATATATATATATATATATATATATATATATATGTTGTTGACCTGCGCATTTGGCGATTATGTCTGCGTAAAAACGATGTTTAAAGTACAGATATATATATATATATATATATATATATATATATATATATATATATATATATATATATATATTCTATTCATGTGGCGATTTTTTTATTGCGTGAGATAAAATTGCACTTGTATCATTTAATTTTAAAATAAATATAGTATAACTAAAATACTCTTCTTGGTGTATAACTTTTTTTGTCTGTATGATTACAATGTGACAGTTCAATTGATTTATTTTTAAAAAAACCCTAAATCGAATCAAATACAAAATAAAAAACGACACTATTATTAGAAAATTAATTAATCGATTTGCAATATATCTAGCCATTTTCTCAAACGAAAAAAAGTATCCTTATATAGATTATCTAGCGAAATATATTTTGTCATTTAACTTATCAAAAAATTTTAATGGTTGTATGACGGAAATCTATTATTAAGTGCGTTAATTTAATTAGTTATATTCATAAAATTATCTCAGTTAATTTTGAATTGCTATTGATCATGTGCTCATTTAAGAGTGAGCTATCCTTTTGGGGGATCAAATTGTGTTCTATAAAATAAATTAGACATTATTTAACTTTATTGTAAAATGGTAACATTATATTTATTACATTTTTTGTTGATAATTTGGAATTAGACTTTGGAAGCAGTTCTATTTTTAACGAAATACAGTTCTTTCTCGCAAACTGGAAACTCATTCGTTGAATCTAGCTAAAATTGTGAGTAACATCCAAATTTCCTCTCATAAAAAGTTACTTCTACGCTACTTTATTACATTGTAAAGTATCATTTAACGAAAAAAGAAGTACCTGAAATGTTCCTAATATCGACGAAACCGATCTACTGGATGAATTTTCTTTTCTACATTATACAATGCTTAGTTTTATATATACAATTAGTTATTAGATGTTGCGCGCCCAGTAACGTAATATTTCAAATATGACCAGAAAGATAAACCATAGACAGCATGAACGGAAGGTATAATCTCATCTGCACATTCGTTTCGTTCTTAGAGGCGACTCATCAGTGGGAGCCGGTACTGTCCGCTATATTCAGTATATGTTTAAGAGAGTAATGTGGGAAAATTGGACGGTACAATCTCCCATACGAATGTGTAAACCTGTAGTGGTGAAGCTAACTTCATACAAATTCTTCGACAAAGCGATTTCAAATCCAACTCAATGGTTATCGAAAATGTGTGTGATATCAGCACTATGTTTGCCGAGTCGGTACACGCACACACATATAAATATATAAATATATATATATATATATATATATATAAAATATATATATATGGATTGGTGTTTATATCGCGATCGCAACTTTGATTTGTATTATTGTTATGATCATTCTTTTAATTAGAGAATTGGCAGTCGCGTTTATTTTCTATAAATTTTTAAGTTATTAAAGATGTTGTACAAAAGTGTACGTTAAATATATGCCGTAAAGCTAAAATAAATTAGAGCACATTTATTGTTTAAATATCTCGCATAAATAAATATTATTGTATGAATCACGAATCCAAAAATATACATGTTGGAAAATATCACTTATTCAGGATTATGTTTACATTACAAATTTGAACGGCTTTAGTTGTTTTTTAAAAGTATAATAAACGCATTAGTCATAAATATTTTCAATTTTAAAAGATTGTATTTTTAATTGTAATTGTAGTTTACCAGTGAAGTGTTATTATTAATATAATTTGGAAAGATGCAATAAATCTGCGATGCGACTCTCCTATTTAGTAGATCTTTAATAAATTATATTTGACTAGAAATATCAGACAAAATGTTTCTATGCTGTCTATGAAAACATATTTACAGCTTCTCCACACGTGAAAATATTACACATTGAAATAATCAATAGTTGTGCCATTGGTGATTCAAATTATATGAATCAATTTTGCCTTGTGCAAATTTGACAAAATTGATTGGTGTTTGTCCCGATTCCAGGGACTTCATTAAATATATTGCTGTGCTGCATAATCAAGGACCGTATATACCAGACTGTAAATATTTTATTTTCTTGGTTGTTTAAAAACTTTGCAGGTGGTATTTGATGTCCAATATAAGTCAACCAAAAATATTTGAAAGCCGAATCTTTGAATTTCAATACTTTCTATATGAGTTACGTTTCAATCCACGTAAATCAGTATGTAACAAAGTTCTATTAATTAACATGGAAAACTGAACAACATTAGAGTGTTTAACTATGTTTCACTAACAATTCAAGTCGACAAACTTGAATAAAAATTTCAAATCCCTCATGGAGAAAGCTGCGAATATGTTAAATTCATTAATATATAGAAATTTAGCAGTTGATATTTAAATTTAAGTACAATGTATTCAAGACTACTTCGCGTGAGAGCCACATTGCTTGTCATTCGTTTCATATACGTGTATAACGGATTGCGCTTCGATTATGACCTCAGATCATTGAAATCCATCAGTACGTGTGATTTGCTTCTGATCCCATAAAATAGGATAAGTGTTTATCCTATTGCCGCAAACCAGATTGAATAAAAATTTATCAACCATTGCAAACAAACTATCGCTGAAATGTACATATTATATACGTGTGGCTAGCTTTCTAGTGGTAAACAAAATATTCGCAGACAAATGTTTCAGTACTATACAATTTAGGCGAGACCTCTCTGAGTACGGGACACAAAGGTAATTTTTCCTGTCTCATTTGCGCATTATAGCTTGAATCCCATTAGTCAGTTTGTTGTCATGCTCTAATAAAGACCGTCGGAATCGGAAACGTGTAGAAACGTTCGACTAACCCTGTTTAGCAAAAACTTCAAATATATTTAGATTGTGACTGCAAATACATTATGCAGCCGATATTTCTGCTGTTGTATAATTAATGCCAGATTCTTAGGAGAGGGAAATGAAGTGCTTCGTTTTCCTTCCTCTACCTGCATTTTAGTCTATAACACATTAGTCAGTTTGTCATTTAAAATTAAATCCCATCAGTTCGGGATAGATGGTAGTTAAACTACGCTGTACGAAAAGTAATATTATAGTGGAGTGGTCCCTATCTCAAGTTGACCATATTTATATAAAGAAATAATGCGATCATTTGCAAATTCTCTGCAAAAATGTTGACGGTAACTAGATTATTTCTACCAGACTAGGAACTTGCAAAATTTACACTGAAATTTATTTCAGGCAAATGTGTCAATAGTCAAATGCGGAAACAGCAAAACACAGTAAATAAAATATATAAAAATGCAAATTTTTTAGACACAAATTCATTGCAGCTTCTATTGGGTGTTTTGGTGATTTTCGTGCAAAATTATTTTTATTCGTTGGTCTCTTTTGAAGACGTGTTTGCAATACGTGCATTAATATTATCAGATTTTTCTCATCGCCGTAATAGATAAATGTCATCATTTTAACTAGGCTAATTTACCAATGGAGATAATTTTCACTGTGTTACTTGAACTCAGATTGATTGAGTAAGTTCACAACTATTAATAAATATATATTAAACATAAATATTTACCATTTAATATTTAGTATTCTCTTAAAGACGCAGCAAATACTCACAAATCATTTTTCTTTTCACTCATTAAAAATCCTGCTTAGATTACTATGATTTGTTCATAAAGGAGTAAAATTTTGACACTTTCCTTCGTTAGGGTATAATGTTAAGGTGTTTCAAATTTAAAAACAATTAGAAGGGACAACTCATTAAAGAATAATTGATTCGCTGCAACTAAATTTTAGACATCATATGTGCTATAAATAAACTTCGTCACTGATACAAAAACGATTTTGGAATACAAGTTTTTTCAAAATATTATTGTCCTCTTCGCATAAGCAAGATATAAATGAAAAAATTGTCAAAATACAAAAATCAGTTATCCTATTCTCAGAAAGTATTTTTAAATAGACAGAAAAATCAATATTTCAAAATTGAAACACGAATGAACTTTTTGCTTTGAAAGAAATATGAATCAAAATAGGAATTTGTTTCGCATTAAGCCAACAACCAAGTTGATTACAGTGAAGTACAAATTTTGAGCAGAAAAGCTAATTGAAAAAGTGGCAGGTTTAAATTTGGAAAGGAAATCGATAGTGTTAAGAGAAAACAAACAATGTCCGTCAAAAGACTGGTCTTTGTTTGATCGTTTTAACTTTTAAAGAGAATTTTCTAGCCAAAACGATGACAATACATCAAATCATTGAGCTAATATTTTTATAACTTCAACAATACCTTTTATATTGTGACGTAAAATGTCTCATTTTTAAACCTGAGGAACCAGAAATTGCAATCAAGGTGAGACGTGATGTAGAAATTTCTAATTAAAGTGAAATTTTGCTAGAAATGTCCTTTTAAACACAGGTAGCCTTATTTTAATTTAAATTGAATAAATAATTCCGATTGCCGAATGTCGCATATTTGTTCATATTTTGTATAGCAGCACTATACAAACAGCTGTGTGCAGAATTCATTGTTGACATAATAAAGTTAATGAATAATTTTGCTCAACATAAATAAGTGAGACATTTCTCCGTTAGAAACACAATTTCCTCAAATTGACCAGAACTAATTTGTGTATTAGACTGTGAAACAATCAATTTTTGAGTGTAGCAACTAATTTGTGAATGTAACTGACATGAAAACTTCGTTTAATTAATATTGTAATCCAATAATATTTGTTGCAGCTTCCATTTACTTAATCATTCTTAAAATTTAATCTTGCAAATCAGAATTTGCACAAAAAAATATTTAAACGGAAAACTTTGCGAGTGAATTAATTGAAATTTTCTAAAAATACTTTCAATATACTTGTTGTAAGTACAAACAAATCCGTGCTTATGGTAGCATAGGAAGTTAATCAAATAGATCGGTTTATTTCTTATTTGGGAACTCGTCAACTAGTTGACAGAATTTACCGCGAACTGATCTAGAAACATTTGCTTCAGCTTTGCTCTGATACCACTGTCCACACCCTTGATGCAAACAAAATACAATTTTTATCCACATGCCAAATTATGTTTTGGTTTGCCTTCCGTTTAATTTGAGTTTATTTGGATTCACTCATAAATAAAATTTTCAATAGCCACCGGCGATCTGTTTCTGTAGAACACAAACCATGACATATCTGGATATGACAGGATTTTAGTTACTGCCTCAAACTATAATGAGCTTCGACTTGAGACATAAATATCAAAATCCTGACAAAAATCTTCAATTTTTATTGCGTTTAAATAGCGTATCACTAGAAATAGATTATTAAATATAATTTATAAATTGTGCTTCGAAATTGTATAGCAGTAGAATATTCCAAATAGTTCAATTATGAATTTCAGCTTGACATTTAATCTACTATATTTAAATAATTTCATGCAAATCTGTGAAATGAAAAGTTAATTAAATTATCTTTCTGATCATCGGTTCGACGGATTTTTAACAGTGATACAAAAATGTATTAAGCTGTTCTATTTTAACAGATCTATGTATAATTCCAAACATAAATTCATAATATTTTACTATAACAGGTATCGACTAAATTATTTGATAAATAGGAAACAATGTAATGTTTCTTCATATTAGCGCTACTGGTTATACCAAACTTATTAAACTAAACTATAGGTTGCTTTTATTATTTCAATGATTATGGCATTAAAACTGGCTTTATATGGAGCATATCCTAATTAAATCAATATTTCTAGCTGATACCACAATCGACGGTTGGAGGACAATTTATAGCAACCGTAGGTCGGTAAAATCTTGATTCCTGTACATTTCCAGGTACACAGCTTGTCTTTTTGATTGATTGATGGGTTCTCACTGGTCCTGTGACACTAAAGCCGCTTTTACACCGCTTGTCCCGAAAAGTTTTTGAATTAAGATTTGCTGAATTTTTTTTAGAATTTTCGGGGTTTCGGCAAGTCTTAATTCAAAAATATTTCCGGTCAGCACGAGTCAATATGGCTTCAGTGTCACGGAACCAGTTAGATACCATCAATCAATTAAAAAAAAAAATAGGCTGTTAGAACCATTCGAATCTAATTGATTAAACAATTGGTAATAACTTCTATTTAAATCATGTTGGACGTGATGAGAATATATGTTGAGTGACTAATTTAAATTTAGTGTGGTTGTTATTCCGCGCACACAAACGTAAGTGGAACAATATTTATCAACACTCGCATTTAATGAATACTCGACCGAGAATTTATATCAATCTCTTTAAAGCTACATTTAATTCATTATTGAAAATGAAGTTCAGTATATAGCAATTTAAAAGTTATTTCGACTAAATTTTTTAATTCGACTTTAATAATGCGAATTTGAAATTGATAATTTGGCACCGTTTATATCATTTAATCTTGTTGCATTATTAATTAAAATACTTTTAATATCTTTTTCAGATTAAATATAGTTTAGAATTGAGTTTCTTGTTTAAGTTAATGTTGAAATAGCCCAAATTTGATGTTTATATTTTAAAAAACATTGGAGTGGCTCAAAGTCAAATCTCCATAAAAATAAAATTCAAGTCAAATGTAACGCTCATATTTCAATGGCTGTTAACGGGCCAACAGGAATGCATACAATCTGACTTGGCCAAAGACCAATCAGGTGCTATCTGAAATTTATCTCTTATATAAGCGCGACGCATTGCTAATTACACACACACATTTGGAATATATTTATCGCTTAATTTATTAAAGTAACATTATAAATTTTAAATACATCGGTGTGGTTAAACATTGCCTCAGCGGGAATTATCGGTGCCCTAAACATGGCGTTGGCCAATTCTTAGTTTTTTTTGGAAATCTGTTTGTCGTCGACCATTAATACAACGCTTAATCAAACAAAGCCTACACAACTGTCTGCGTCACTACTAAGACAGTAGGACCCACAGACCAAGACTTTCATTCATTTATATCGGCGGCTTCTAATTCGATTCAATCTCTATTTTCGGTACTTGACAGTGTAATTTTTATGGCGCTCTTCAGGACCCAAAGAGTTAACTGCTGTACTTGACTGCTTCGATTACCAGCCTACAGCAAATTATATAACATTAAGAAAAATATAAATCATATTTCGCTTACCAAATTTGTAATCAATTAGAAGAAATATTTGAATACGTAACTTCATTGAATAAAGGGTAATATATAGGAAGTTTCGAATTTATTATAATTCTTTTTAGTTGACAGTACAAAAATCAATATAATTCCACAAATATTCGGCAAATGTTCATTTTAAATCGAAATTATTTTCTTGGCAGATAAATTTCGTTTAGATTATTAATGTATAACATACTTTTCACATATTAAGTCTGTATAGGTTAAGAGATTATTTTACAGATACTTGCTATATTTTAGTGGGAGATAAGTATATTTTGCTAATAATTTCCTTCAAATTAAATAAAATAAATTATTCCCATTTTATAATTAAGCAATTTATCATTAGATAAATTTATATCATTAGTTTTTTTATTTAGTAAATATTTTCGTGTATAGTCTTTGTTGAACACATAATTTCCAATAATAAAACTATGAAACATATAAACTTGCGAGAGTTTTCGAAAGCAACAAATGAAAACTACCTTCGGTTTGAGAAAACAGTCACTAGCAGACTAAGGAAATTTCGTCACGAACTGAATATAAATTGGTGAATTATTTTTGGTGCATGTATGATCAAATTTTCATCACACTTTCAAATTTTTTCATTATCATGCTTATATGAATTGATAAATAATCCACATTTATTTATTTAATTTATTATTTTAATAGCCACAAACATCAAATTTGTTGCAATTTGTATAAATGTCCAGTTTGGCTAAATTTTATGAACATTTTATAATACGGTTATGCCCCCATACACAATTTTTAATTTGAATTAATAGATAATATTAACAAAATGTGAACAATTTGTTTCAAAATATTATTATTTAAATTTACCTGGCATATTTAAACGTTTGCATTGTGTATGTAAGACTAAAATAGTTTCTTGGAATACGCACGACACAACCAATTCGGCCTGAAGTTGATGTACAATCTTAACTTCGCATTCATTTCATGCATACTGGCCATTTCATATTAGATTTCGGCACTTCATTATCTGGTAATATTGAGGTAGGGTATCATACGTGTAACACACCTTTATAAAAAATAAAATTATCTCCATTACGGAAGAAAAATTAGGTGGTCCATACTGTGGGATGAAATTGTAATTGTGTCGCTAACTAAATGTATGACACTAAAATATAGCCAAATTAGTCGCATACTATGGGAGATTGCATCGTTCTACTCAAATCAGGATACGATATCAATTATGTACTGCCTTACATAATTAGTATTAAATTGGTTATAGGATTTAGTTTCGGCTTCAAATGATCGTTTTCCAGTAAGCACGATATATAAGAGTGAATAAGAGTAAATCTAGGATTAAAATTGTTTTTTTTGCACTTTGACCTGTTGCTCTATTAAATAATTATTCCCTTTTGAGATCACTCTCAATTTGAATGAATGCAAATATTTTAACCGTATGATGTTAGGCGTACGACTGAATTGTGATAACGGAAGTAGAATGAGGCTTAATTTCTGTGAAGCTAAAAAATTGTCAGTAATTAAAATTGGTTACCACTTTTCAAACTCATTATTTCGTCCAGAATTGCAATATCAAATAAGGATTGCACTACTTTATAAATCCACCCACGCATTTAGAGAGTTTCTACACAAAAATAAAGAAGAGGCTAGTTTAATTCGATATTTCGAAGGCAACATCCTGCATTGGGCTCAAGATATTAGTCATGGAGATTAATAATGCTAAAAAGAAGATCAAACATAAAATGAAATAATCGATCCTAAAATTCCTATTATTAATTGGACGCGTATGTGTATTGTTTTCCGAGTTTGTATGCGTGCTTGTCTGTACGTGTGCTTGTTGTAGTCAGTTGTGGCTTAACGCTAAGCGCAACGTTTAATAATATTGAAGTCGTAATGTGAAAAATAAATAAAATTGATTCTTAATAATTTTGAATACGAAACATTGCCTTTTATATTGGTGGGTAATTTTAATCTCAACCAAATGTTAATATATGAATAAATATTATTAAAATTCAATTAAAAGCAGGTGAGAAATTATATAATAAAACGAATAGATGAAGGAAAGTGTCATGACCTGAGGTGCAATCAATATTCTGAAAATCTAGACTCTTTACTCTTTAGTGACTGAACGTTTCTATTTGTGATTAAAACTTTTAATAATAGTCTAGAAGGCATATTTAATGAATAAGCCAAACTTCAGTTCATTCTTCATTTTCACATAGTGACATTGGACATCCGTACACTTATAGTTCCAAGATTGCAAAAAATATTTTTATCAAAAATTTACTGATAAATACGAATCTTGGCAAGGTAGATATAATCAAATAGTTGTTATCTAAATGGCTATATGAAATTAATGGATAAAGTCCTCTTTTTATGAGCGTAAAATTCAAAATCATCAGCGAAGGCTTGAATTGACGGTGTGACATAATCACTTAACACTGGAATTACAAACTAGACAAGATAATTTGTGCATGCGGTGACAAAATATATTGAATTTAAGGTTGCGATATCCATATAAAGGCCAATCGCATTATATGGATACATTTATTATAATCAAGGTTGTGGTCTTGATATAAGCACCTGACACATTAATTTCTTACTTATGTCAGTATAAACTAAGATTTATATAGTGTAGGAAAGGCAATTTATCCAGTAAACCGGTTTAATCCTTATTGGGAACTCATCATGTACTGGCCAGAATTTTCCGCGGACAGGGCTCGAACCTGGGCAAGTCTGCTTAGGAATCTGGTGCTCTAACTACTGAGCCACATTTATCTGTATACACTAAACCTTGTGTAATGTAGAAAAGGAAATTCACCCAGTATATCATTTTCGTCCTTTTGATAGGAATCCAAATAAGAATGGCCGTCTTTCTAGAGTTAATGGATGCATCTTGCCCTGAATGGCAATTGTCCATAAGTTATTGTGTAGAAATTGTATGCCTATTAAAATAGAGAATATTATATTTGATCGTTACAGAAAAAATCTATTCGCGTCCGGCAAGGATGCCCATTTTCAACAGTTTGATTAATTTTTATAATGGAAGCCTTTATGAACAATAAAATGTAATATGTTTAGGGTGCATGCGTCTAAGTTATTCTCGGCGGAAAATTATTAATTCAAGAGTATACAGACTCTTTTGTATTATCATTATTCGGAAACTAAGATTTTGCAGTGGCAACCTTGGATAGAATAAACGTCTTCAGTCCGTATACCTGTTTAAAAGTCGCACGCTCAAAATTTAAGATAACTTTGCTGGATTACCCATCAATGACTTCAAATCGGCGGTTTCAATGCGAAAAGCTGGACGTAATTGACAGTTTTACATGTCTTGGTATGTGTTGCAATACATTAGGCAACATGCCTGCGAAAGAATTCACGAATGCCAGAATTGCCATCCAACATATTTTCCATTTACGAAGAAATGCGAATATTTCGCACTACCCTAAAGGTGATGTTTGCAGTACATCTGAATGTGCAGTATTGTTATTCCCTAGGGAAATTTTGTTCGTCAACGTCGAAGACCATATAAATTTGCAAGCTTTCGACCAACATTGTTTGAGATGCATAATCTATATTTGTTAACTACAAAAAATAATCAATACTGGCAAAGGTAAAGTTTATTTTGGTTCAGCAATAAATGCACCTCATTAGGCAAACTAATATGGCTTCATTATATGAGTTGGATCGGTCACGATAAATGCAAAAATTTATTTCAATTGCGTAGTAGGGTATTACTGTCCCATTCTCTCTGTGGGCGCCGGATTAGTGCAGGAAATAACTTGGACTGATTTGGACATAGAAGAAGCAACTAAAGTTATTTAAAATAATATAGGGCAATATATGGTTTGTTCGTCCACTAGCATAGGGTCGATTTGCGTATCATAGCTTTTAGTTGGAAAGTCTTCGGTATATTTCTTCGAATGTTTATCAGTGACGACTAGTTTGCAGATATCCGGTATAAAAATCTTCTTACCTTTCTTGTTCTATTTGGGCAAAGTTAATCGCGAGGTTCAGCCGGAGTTATTTTGCAACATATTGACTAGCATAAGAAAGCTGTATTGACTATTTCGACATGCCAAAATTTGACTTGGCCTAAATTGTGTTTCGTACATATATAGATTTACTCGATTTTCTCTCTTATCTGGGTAAGTATTTCATCTAAACTAGATGCACCACGTCGTGAATCAATCTCGTTAAGCAAATGTTCCCTTTAAATTATTCTTTTTGTTCCCATAATTTCTTCAAATATTTTTCTATTTATTTTCAGTTACATTATAAAATTTTAATTATTATCATAATGAAATGTCAACAGAGCATCAGATATTTCACGCCGTAGAATTCCCGCCTGTGACAAAGCTGATGATGATAAATGAGGAGTGATTCATACATAATTAAGATTCAATTATTGCCGTCGTACTCTGATGATGATCATGGAAGTTCGAAACGCGTCAATGCGTTGCGGCTGGCAGTAGTTTTGTTATATTGTTCGACGACTGGTTAATTACAATGGGATTGGTGTTTACTTCAAGCTCGTAAATTTGATTTAAGAAATCGTTTAAGATACAAGACATTTAAACAATGACTTCAACCTTTAATTTATATTCATAAGCTAGTTACCTTAACCATAATAAAATGCTGCGGTTTAAATAATATGGTTTTCATTTATATTAAAATCTAAGCGTTTTAGCATTTTGTTCAGCATTAATCAAATTTTAACCGATTTTCTGTAAAAGTACACTCTCTGCAACTATTTTGATAAAAATTGAAGAACTCTACACTCTTTATCTCATTTAAAGCTACACTTTTCTGCCACTCGATTCAATTTTAATCTAATATGTCCCGATTGTCGGTTAAAGTACACTGAATAGTCAATTGCGTTAAATTGAATAACTTGAATAGCTGGTGGGAAATCAGAAAAGTTTTGTTCCTGACTGCGTTCAAACTGTGCTGCTGAAACTCAAGATAAGTACAATATATTTGTGACTACTGAAGCGAAGCATCAATTTACTGCTTATCCATATTTGATTTAAACGTTATGGTTTGGTCTAGAAGGTAAGTTAGTCATCAGGCCTAAATGATAGCTAAACTACCCTCGATCACATATACCGACGCGTTTTAGTTATTCATAACCATTACTACAACAAGACGGCAAACTGTCAAACAACAATAAAACCACGATGCACGTATTCAAGTTATGGAGTATTGGATATGCGATTCTAGACCTTAGTAATCGTGCATACATTGTACATGACTGGAAATTTGGGCTGCAAATTTTTTACACGATCACGAAGAACAACATATTTGGAGACGTTGCTAATTTTTAAGAAAAACTGTTCAATTACATGGTCGCTTGTTGTGCGGCTGGTGAAAACAATGCTCTAAATGAAGTTTTGGAAATTAAGATAAGCACCAATAGCCTTGTATCTGACTAGTCAAACAACACAGCAAAACAACAATAGTCACACATGCTAAAGTGTTTTAAACTAAGAAAAACATCATTAGAGAAGACCGGCGAACCTCGACAAATGAATAAAAATTATGGAAAAGCAGAAATGCGACTCTTATTTATAAAAGGCTCGCATAAATTGTACTTGACTGTAAATTTCGGCTGCGCGACATACTCGCATCCATCTAAATAGCATTTGTTTACTTACATTTATGTGGCAAAAGTTGCATAAATATTGTTCACATGCCTACGTAGAAATTATGCAGCCAACATTTAAAGTCAAGTATAACTTATACATGCCTAATATGAATGAAAGCCACATACATATTTTTCCATACCATATATAAATGCGATGCGGTTTGGCCGTTTTTAAACAGTTCGTTGTAGCATCCTATTTATTTTAATGGAGAGTCGGGACACGTCAATGCTTGAAACTGATAGTAGATTTCCTATGTTGTGCGATTGGTTTGATGCAATGAAAGTTAGTTTTGAAGAAGAATTCAGAGGCGCATCACTGGTAAGATTCTCATTTTATTTAGTAGCTACTAATAAAAGTTAATCTTTACGTATCAGAGAATTGTCTTGTAGAAAATTATATTTCTTCCTGAATATTTAATAAAGTAGGAATGGTTTAAACAATAAGTATAGTTCTTTAGACGATATAATCTATCGATGTGTTCATGTACATCTCAAAAACAGTATATGGTTTTTATTGAATTACAAAAAAATTGGGATACATTACCTTCGATGTTAAATACAAAAATAAATATTTACAAACATTAATTTTTGTCTAATATTTTAATATAAACACCTGCGCCGGTCGTTTTCATTTTTCATCAACCTGTCTGCTTGTTTTGTAATTTTCACGGCTTAAATTGCGTAATTAATATTTATTATACAGGATATAAACTATTCTCTGTAACCTGTTACTAAAAAACAACGAATTACTCCATCTCGTAAATTATTTCTCTCAGCTTCATTTGAAAAAACCGTTTTACCAGGTGTATGACAGTTTTGTTGTAGCAAATTTTATTTAAATTTTAATTTATTTATACCCAGACGCAAGCCTAAAAATATTTTATCTTCAAAGTCAAATTTTATGTCCTTCAAACAATAAAATAACAAGTTAACTATATGTAAATACTTAAAATTTTATTCTTCTTCGGGAACTCAAAGAAAATAGGCTTCACTTAATTTCAAATGCATGCAGTAATACCATAAAATAACATTCCATATTATCTTTCATTAATTTTAAGTTCAAATTCAATTCAAGAAGATCTTCTTATTTTCCCCCTAAAAGCATCAAAGAAACCAGCCATCGCAAAGAGCACCAAATAACACACAGGTGTATAATTTGCTCATTACTGCGAAAGTGGTTTGTTCACGTACTTTTCAAATAAATTTCCCTGGATGTAGTACATACAGGCACATTTCATCATAAAAACCATTTACGAATTTAATCATAGCGATTGACAATACTCTTTAAAATTTATTGTTCAACCTTTGAGTTTCTATAATTTATTTCTAAAGCTGATTGTGAACTATTCTTTAGGTGGTAAATTTAAATCAGTTTGCCTCTTATTGCCAATATAAGTTTAATAAATTAACTTTGCCATTACAGAGATAGATTTAATTTAATTAGAAAATTTGTATTTTGAAATAACATAAAAAAGATTTTATTTTACAAAACCATCTTTTGGATCAATTATAGATAGTGAATTGTTTTTTTCTTTTGAAAAATATCTATTAATTGGTTCTTTGTGCAGATATCTGTTTAATCAGTTGTCATGATTTAACAATGTGAATTGGCTCTTTTTTGTGACGGTGTGCTGTCATCTTTTGTTTTTAAATGATTTATTATTCGAAAAGTGGAAACTAAATTCGCAAACACGGATTGCAGTTACAAACCAAAAAGAAGTACAATGTTAAAACTTCGTTTTAACGCAAATATTTTGGCGGAATCTGGCACTTTTCAAAGAGGAATTATGATTTTAGGCTATATCAGAAGCGCATGGATTGAGAAATGATTAAATGTCAAATCGGAATAGTAACTGATCGGAAGAAACATTGAGAATTTATTCTAGAGTCTCTTAAGATGGAGCATTCTATTTAAGCAAATGGATTAAAATTCGGTTTCATTTTCTAATGTTATAACTAATGGTTTGGCAATATGATATTATGGCATACGTGACTTTAAAAAAAATTCAGCAGGATTGACTCAAGAAATTGCATTGAAAACTCGCAAAATTGAATTCTGGCACATTAAAAAATGATACCTTCGCTTCTCGATACCAAAAGATAGAATTTTCTACAAGACAAAAATATATTAACTGAAGTCTACTTGGCGAAACCGGGTTAACAAAATAGTGTATAGTGTGTTTAAAAAAACATGCCTACAGCCAAATTTAAAGTTTTAATCCAGGCAACCTGCACTGAAATTAATGGTTCGTCGGGAAAATACAGCAGATAGTTATTTTAAATTAAGGTGCGCAAAGTAAACATTGTAGAAGGGTGGCTGTGTTGTAGGGCTAAAATATGACATTTATAGTATATTGTCTCAAAGATTAAGCCTGTATCCTTGTGTGATATATATATATATATATATATATATATATATATATATAGTATATATATAGTATATATTATATGTATATATAAGTTTATAACTTATATGAAGAACAACGTTTAAAATAAACAATACTTTTTGTTATTTATTTACCGTGTGCATTGGAACGTGCTTATCAATGCTTACGAAAGTAGGCCTGACCAGGCTGGGTTTATGTATCTTCTGAATGTTTATAAACTAATTTTTAAAGATTATAGCGGATCTTCATTTACGCACAGGTTAATTGTGCTGTAGAATTAGAGATTAGGCGTACTTTACAAACTGCGGAACGTGTGCTCCTTCTTGATTAGAATGCAACGTTTAGGCGGCTATAATATTCAAAATTTGCTTATACCAATTATTGTGCACTGTGCTTAAGAGTTAGAAAGTAAATAAATCTATATGTATATATCGTTGTAGTATTTAAATATGCACGCCACAGCGATATAAATTCAACTGTTCTATCTTTATGTAGTCTTTATTGGGTAACAACCAATTTGAAGGCATAGAATCTATGAACGGGAATAATGTCCACACATATTTGTCTAAATGCCATTGTGGTTGTTTCCAGCGCAAACAGAACAGAAGCTGTGGCCTGGTCAATTTATTTCCGCCAATATACCGTTCCTGCCATGGATTCACCAACATCATCTGTAGTTACCTGGCTTTTGCCATACCCACCAAGGGCCAATTAATTAATCTGTTAACTGTCGCGCTGCATGCTTCGTTTAAAGCATTACCTGTATTTGTAAATATGCATAGATCGACTTAGACTGAAAACCATAAATTGTATTCATCATTGATGTGCGGCTTATTGAGTGTATAAAATTGCATTATTAATTTTTATTCTATCCTCACTTGCACAAATAAAAACTAGTTTTCTGCACCAAATGCACGATTAATATTGGATAAGGTCTTCTAGCGAGTACAGTTATTTATAATTTATCAAATTCGATCGGTTTTTATTTGTCAATGTGTAGTTCGATTGTGATCTTTCTATGATAATGTAACAAAAAAGCAATGGACTGCGAGTCATTTTATATATAAAAATGTTTTTTGCAATAGTTAAAGATGGAAATTTTTCTAGAGGAAATTGATCAAATTGGCATACTCGCCGTAGTTGAATACATTTTAGAATAATAATATAATGCAAGTAAGACAAACTTCTATGTGCTATTTAAGTCTTATACAGATAGAGGATTGTTAAATTACGCAGCTTTAGTAGCAAAATATAAACTTACAAGTTTAAAAATAAAAAAGTATCATGGCCATGTTTTTCAGCTTATTGACAATAATTTTGCTATCCTTTAATTCCATTAGCATATTAAATGACATAATTTACAATAACAACCCATGGAAGTGCAAAACATGTGAAATAGGTATCTGGAAAAATATTATAAGGGATGATGCAAATGATTGGTTGCAAAAAGTAACATACATGCCAAAAGTAACAGGTATTACAAGGAAATAGTGAACTACTAGCAAACCTGGCCGTCTTGTAATGTCAAAAGCAACAAGAGCGTACTCAAATGGCAAACGATATTTTAAACAGTACGAGCTCATAACTAATGAATCAAGCATTAGTGAAAACGCGTAAATAGGCACACATTTAAACAATAATTGATTGCGCGGGTTGTAGTAACAATTCTTTAAATCCAGTATGAGAACTTGAAGTAAACACCATTTCCATTATACTTAACCAGTCGTTGAATAACATAACAAAACTACGGCCAGTCGCAACACACTGACGCGTTTCAATCTTCCATGATCATCATCAGAATACGACGGCAAACTAACTACCGAGGATCAAACCGCATTGAATATATATGGAAATCAAATTTAGATATGCGGCTCTCATCTCTAGCAGTCTCGCATATATTTAACTTGACTGGAAATGTCGGTTGCACAATTTCCATGCAGAAACGAACATTGACTGTCTGCAGCTTTTGCCACATATACATATATAGGAAATACAATTTAACAATAATTGACTGCAAGTCTGCTAGAGGTGAGAGCCGCATATCTAAATATGATTTCCATATTAATGCAATGCGGTTTGATCCTCGCTAGTCAGTTTGCCGATGTACCCTGATGATGATCATGAGAGGTCGAAACGCGTCAGTGCGTTAAGACTGGTGGTAGTTTTGTTATGTTGTTCGACGACTGGTTAAATGCAATGAGATTGGTGCTTAATTCAAGCTCGCAAACTTGATTTAAATAATTGTTACCACCATCCGCGCAATCAATTATTGTTTAATTGTATTGTCTATATATATATATATATATATATATATATATATATATATATATATATGTGTGTGTGTGTGTGTGTGGCGAAAGCTACAAACAGCTTATGTTCGTGACTGCATAGAAATTGTGCAGCCGACATTTCCAGTCACGTACAATGTATGAAAGACTACTAGAGTTGAGAGCCGCATATCTAATTTTACTTTTCATATATATGCAATGCGGATTGATCCTCGCTAGACAGTTTGCTGTCGTACTATGATAATTATCATGGAAGGTCGAAACGCGTGAGTGCGTTGCGACTTTTGGTAGTTTTGTTATGTTGTTTGACGACTGGTTTAATACAATTAGATTGGTGTTTACTTCAATCTCGCAAACTTGATTTGAATAATATGCTAACATTTCATGCTTTAGGCCTTAATTATTCTCGAATTTTTTAAAAATGATTCGAGGCTAAGGACAAAGAATTATGTAACATTTTGTGGGAAATTGAAAACAAGGAGATTAGTACATAATAGATTAAATTTTATCGCCAAAATACGATGGAAAATAGACGAGCAGAGATCAATCCACACGAAATATACAAATTTGCATAACTTTAATACGGCTTTTATACACCGTATTCACACAAGCTTTGCAGATAATATAAATGTGGGTTACGCGCTTTCAGTTTTGTTAGTAGAATACCTTTTTTCAGCTTACACCATATTCCAGTAATTTATTCAATTTATCAAACGCTGGTTGCGTATTTGTGACTTTCTTATTTTAATAAGATTGACTGAATTTAGGTTCAGACCATGGAAAACCATAGCAAAATTACCGCCAGTCTCTCGTAGTAATGCACATCAACATTCCTTAATTGACCTTTAATTATGATAAAAATCTGAATAATGGGATCCAACTGGAATAAACATATTATCATAAAATGTCGAAAGGATGAAAAGGAAAAAATATTTAAAAAAAGTATCATAGCCGTGCTGTCAATTTTTGGTTAAATTCAAAATTTTTAACAGTAGAATTAAAGTTATATTCATGATTGAAAAGGACTTTTTGAGCGTCTTGTTAAAGCCATGTTATTCCAAAAGGTACGAGAGCTCTTTTTCATCTATTTATAGCTTTCCATTATTTTTTGTTAATCAATTCCGGTGATCCAATGCAAGAGATAACACATCGGTATCCGTGACTAACAGCATTTTCGCTGTTCTATGCTCGAGATTATTTTTCTCGAGTCTGCAAATTAAAGATTATCATCATGGACAAAATCAGTACTTGTTAAATTGTAGAAATGAAATTTATGTAGTAAAAGAGTTACACAAGTGACTGCAAATACAGTTTTCAATCGCAATAACTGTTAAATAATAAATATTAATGACTAGTAGAGATAAAAATCACATCTCCACAATTATAAATTATCTGAGAATTGTAGGTTAATCTCCATAGAATAATTAGCGGTCATATTCTCAAGATAAACACGAAAATATCGAAATGCACCATTATCTTTAAAAGTCGGATGTTAAGCTATGCTGCGCTTCTTGTTAATAAATTGTGAATAAGATTTACCCTCACCTAAATCTTGAGCGACGCAAAATAGCAAGTGTTCAGGTGAAAGCGCTGATACTGTTGACAGAATTTGTTAAAAAATACCTTTCACCATCATGAAAATCTGCGATTTTTGAAGATGGTTTTAAAACCGGATGCTTGCAATTTGAAAATGTCTCCTTTTATAAAAAACAAGGCCTTAAAGATTAGCGTGCTTATATACGTTGCCTTTATTTCACACAACAAGCTCCCGACATACATAGACGACAGTTTTCACGAAAATCATTTTGTTATAGATAGACAAAGATTCGGCACAACTAGCAATACTATTCCTATATCCATTGAGATGCTAATAGATTATGAATCCGCATCATCTACTTTTCATACAGATTGGCGCATTATTTTAAAATCAGCTATACATAAGAAATCATTTTTATTCTCAACGCGGGAATTGCAACACTTGAATGGTATTTAATAGTTCCATGTGTACGTGTTGCATTGTTGCACCTGTGACATAATAGCTCGACTTAAGGAGAAAAAGTAAAACGCAGAAAACAAACATGAATGATGAAAATTTACCTTCGCAAGACAAGGAAGAAACTAGGTTGCAAAATAAAGATTCATTAATTGCAGAATTCTCTCGATTTCGGGCATCGATGAGTTATGCAATTAAAATCGCCTCTTAATACATAGAAAATCACTTGCGCGCACACAGAAACGTCAACAATTTATCGCATTCTTTCAAATAGACTGAGCGTGTTTGATGCACGAGATACATCTGATTCTTGATCACAACACCGTTTCGTCTACTTTAAATTGAGGAATTCTGGTATAGGCAGAACGTGTCAGATTTCTTCGGCCAGACGGTTATATATCACAAAAACTACATTTAATTTTAAACATCTGTTTCATATAATATGGTGAATACACGCCTAAAATTGCTCAACATATCATTGAAACATCGCACTCATGTTTGCCAGGTGTAGCCTTTAAGCTTATTTATAAATGTAAAACCAGAATTGATTTAGCAACATATGATGCTCTACGGATGAAAAAATTGTAGCCTGTAAATGCAAGCAGAAAACACATGTTCAGGCTTTGAGCCTGAACCGGAGGTGCTACACGTAACTGATTGTTCGTTCCCTAATATCCCACTCTCTCTTCGTTTGCATTTCTGTTTTACTTACCTTTCCAATAAATATATATATGTATATATATATATATATATATATTTAAATTGTGGATAATTAATACGATGTGAATGGAACGATTCATATATCTGAAGAAACTTAACTTTATATCTGCACAATGAAAAGGTATTATTACTTTTTTTAAAGTTCGCATTCAAAAAGAATATATACATATATTGCCTTAGATAGCAAATGAAAATGATTAGGTGGACCGTTTTCGTCCATATTGGAAACTTGTCAACTATATGCATATACCGAATTCATGTCGAATAACAGTATCTTAATTACAAATGTTATTATTTATAACTGGTGCAATTATTAGCTTTCACCTGACAAAACTGAAACCTACATACATACAATGAAACCATCATTGATTGAGCGAGTGGTGTTAACAATTATTTAAATAGACACACACACATACACACAAACATATATATATATATATATATATATATATATATATATATATATATATATATATATAATAGGTATTATTTATATAAAAGTTGATAATGGCGGCTATTTTCGAGAATTCTAATCTACAGTTTGCTATCTTTAATTTATATTCATCATGCGTTTTCATTTGTTTATACGGGTGGCAACTAGTCTGATATTCCGTGATGCCAATCAAATCTGATGCTTTTGAGGCTGGTTCCAAATAAATGTATGCCATAAGAGCTCAACCTAAAAGAAAAATCGACTAAAAAAGTTACATTAGTTAGTATATAACTGAAAATTGAGTATAGTTTAGTGTCTGGCATGGTGGCTTAGTGGTTAAGGCACAAGATTCCAAAGCAGACGTGCCCAGGTTCGAATCCTGTCCGCGGCAAATTCTGGCCAGTACATGATGAGTTCCCAATATTGACGAAACCGGTCTACTGGATGAATTGCCTTTTCTATACTATGCCATTCTTAGTTTATACTGACATATTTAAGTTATTAATGAGTCAGGTGTTTATATCAAGACCGCAACCTTGATTATAAATATTTTTATCACCACCAGCGCAACCAATGTTCGGTTGATTATATAAATCTTCATTTTAATGCCACTTCCCCATGTAGTGTGGTGTCTGTTCAGTAATGACAGATTGGGGATGGTTAGTTAGAACTTTGGGTCTAAATGGTTATGACCTCCATCTAAAGGAAAAATCAACTAACCAAGTTAAATTAGTTAGTATATAACTGAAAATTGTGTATAGTGTAGTGTGCGGCATGGTGGCATAGTGGTTAAAGCACAAGATTCCGAAGCTAATATACTCAGTTTCGAGCCCTGTCCGCGGCAAATTCTGGCCAGCACATAATGAACTCCCATTAAGGACCAAAAGCGGTCTACTGGACGCATTGCCTCTTCTACACTATACAATTCTTAGTTTTTACTGACATATGTAAGTAATTAATGGGTCAGGTGCTTATATCAAGACCGCAACCTTGATTATAATGATTGAAATTACATGTTGGTGAAACTTTTGAATTTTTAGACCGGGTGCATGTGGTTTTAAATGAAGAGCTACACATATATATGATAATTTTTCTGATTTTGCTTTTTGCGGAATTGTGAAATTCGCAAATCTGGGTTAGTGCTCCGTTTCAAATATATGACTGGAGGTAGGAGAATTTCCTGATGACGTGAAGCATTTTTAAAATCAATTTCTGCGGTAAATTTTGCTGGATTGTGGTGATTAACTGCTTCTTCTTACGTTCATTTTATAAGCTACCCCACATACATAAGAAATTTTATATTATGAATGATTTGTAGAAAATCTGCAATTGATCTTTGATAGCTACACTCATGCTTCTCTGTTTGTTTAATTTGATTTAAAATTTTGCACTTGGAAAATTCTCCTTAGTGCATTATTTAGGCCGATAGGTCGCTTCTAAATGGAAAATTTAGGATAACCTGTTTGACGTATCCTCTGTAATACGAATCAAAATTGGTCTTATGTTGCTAATAATCAAGGTTGCGATCTTGATATAAACACCTGACCAATTATGTACATACATTTGTCAGTATAAAATACGTATTGCATGGTGTAGAGAAGATCATTAATTCAGTAGACCGGTTTCGTCATTATCAGGAATTGATCACTTACTGTCCATAATTGGCCGCGGATTGGGCTAAAGGGATGTCATGCAGACTCCACCATAAGCAAAGTCTAACCAAGAAACATTATTTAGTATATAACTGAAAAGTGTGGGCGGCAGAGCGGCTCAGCGGTTAGAGAACCAGATTCAGAAGCAGATGTGCCTAGGTCTGTGGCACGTCTGCGGAAAATTCTGCGCAGAACGTGATGGGTTCCCTATTACGAGGGTTTATACCATGCGAATTTGTGTTATATATATACACATATATATAAATGTTATTATATATATCCCTACTAAATTTCTGAACTTAACATGAATATCTCTATGTAGAATCGGCTGGCATATTGATTTCATGCACACACACCTAGGAGATAAAACGGTCATTAATTGCGTAGGTTGTCATAAAAATCCTTAAAATCAAATTTTTGTTAGCTTAAGGTAAATTGTAATTAGATTTTATTTACTCAATTGCGCAACATATCACAACTGCAGTTTATCACATGTATTGACGCGTTTCGAGTTTCCACAGTCATAATTATTGCACAACAACAAACTAGAGACGAGGAAAAAACCGCAATGCATATATAACGTATGGATAATCAGATATGCGTCTCTCACTCCCTGCAGTCTCATATAAGCTTTTCTTGAACTGCATATTTTTTATGCATACACAAACAAAACGTTTTTACAGCATTCGTCCATCGTAAAATAGTTGATATGAATCCTTTAAATCAACATTTTGGACATGATATTAACGCTAATATAAATTTGTTTCACTATTCGCACAACATATAAACGCTATTTTCTGCTACATGCGCTAACACGTCTCGACATTGCATAGTCCATTAGACTGCACAGCATTTCTGACCCACGTTACTGGACCAACTGAAACGTAAATCCTGAATAGTATTGACTAATACATATGGACAGTTCGTTAGCATGAATCACTTGGATATTTAATTACCACAATTGTTATCCGTGACTTTGGCATAGCCTCTTGCTCCTGCAACAATTAGCCTCATAACTTTTCATATTACCGGTTGCTGATAACTGGCATACGGTCATTAATGCATCAAACATGATGTTGGCCGTAATAAGTTACTCAAAAGATGACCTGTAGGAAAATACAAAGTCGGTATAACCAAATAATGTTACCAAATGCCGCCAGGCAACCCGAAACGCATGTGTCAACGAGCTTTTACGTTTTGTTTATGCCAGCTTTGGCATCTGGTTCTGGTCTTATTTGAACTAACTTGCTACTTGTTACGCAATAACTAATATTTTATTAGGTATATACCAATTTTCCTCAACGAAGATGTTGCATTAAGTGATGCCATGAATATCGCAAAAGGTGACAACTGATGTCGATGAAGGCCACAATATAATGTTCTACTAGAGAAACTGAATTTCAGCTTGGCGGATCAAACATTGGTTGCGCGAGCAGTGATAGCAATTATTTGAATCAAGTCTGCGATCTTGGTATAAACGCCAGTCCTATTATAAATGTACAATTGTCATTATACAATGCTTAGTGGCAAATTTATATGTTTATAATGGTACTCGTGGCAATTTCAAGATTGCAACTCAGATATCAATAATATTTCAGACATTTTGTTGCTCTCAATTTTGTTGAAACTTATCCTAACTCCAAAATCAAAGTTTTGGTACAATTTACAGGCTCGTTGAATATTTTATATAGGGAGTTGGCTTTTGATGTCGCGTTGCAGATTACTTAATTTAACGTTGTGCCTGCTACTTGTTTATTAGACATACGGATGGTAGGTTGCAACGTCCAAAATTACAATATTTTATAATAAAATGTACAGTGTGTAACAGGTGCTGAGACGTCTTCTACAGCAGAGACGCCAGTAGCCGCCAAACGCTTGTGCGCATG
This sequence comes from Eudiplozoon nipponicum, assembly GCA_029291075.1. Classification (NCBI taxonomy): domain Eukaryota; kingdom Metazoa; phylum Platyhelminthes; class Monogenea; order Mazocraeidea; family Diplozoidae; genus Eudiplozoon; species Eudiplozoon nipponicum. The sequence goes on along the minus strand of JAQBSW010000892.1, from coordinate 85,464 downwards.
AGATAGCAAGTTTGTTAATGCAGACTTTAGCACATCCTTTCGGTACTTTATGAATTGGTTTGCTTTAAACCAGATTATTCTCCGCGATGATAATAGACCAAATTGTCTTCAATGCATATATAGGTACATTTGGAAACAAATTGTAGTAAGTCTCTAAGGGGGAAAATGAATTGCAATCTAGAATAAAAAGAGCCACGACAAATTTTCAGTAAACAGAACTTTGTAATATAAGTCTGTAGTGCGCTAAGAGCGCAAAAAATTCTAAATCATGAAAATGCTGAACATATAAATGTCAGAGGTAGTGCACATTCCGGTTGAACACTAATTAACTTACGATCGATTAACCTATCACAAAATATCCATTTAACGTATTGTAATGGTGATGACACATATGGATTTACTGGTGTAACAGGTGTTCAACGTAGTCGTAATTCGCAATTTTTTTGAGCTTTAGCATATCTTGAAGCCCATAGTGTGGGTACCATGTACCAACTCGTCAGCCATAGTTTTGGTACTGTTTACAGGATCGGCACAGGTATTAGATAGCTGGTTGGCTTTAAAGTCGCATTGCCAAAAACTATATATGAAGTGAACCGTACTACTGCTGGTTTACCCATCATACAGGGTATTGTACCGTCCAATTGTCCCACATGCCTGGCATAAATACACAGCGGATAAAGGGTGTTAAACTGGCTCCTACGGATGACTTTCCAGTAAACACACAACGAATATGCATATGATATTATACCTTCCGTTCATGCTAACTTTGGTTTATCGTTCTGGTCATATTTGGACTAAGGTGCGCAACACCTAAAACATAACTGCATATATATTAGTACTTCGCAACAACCGATAACTATCTGCTTTAACATGACCTGTCCTTCTAAACTAAATACGAGAAAAACTGAAATATATAACAAAGTATAGCATAAAGCATAATGCTTGCTATACCTAAAATTCATGAAAAAGTTTTTTGAATTGTCAAGCAACGCGGTAAACCTGGCTATCCTGTCTATTAACGATTTACTATTTTATAAATGAATTACAAATTTAAATATATAGGCGAAGTGAGCATTTTCCGCATTTAACTATTTAAGTTATTTCAGAGCTAATAAGCACAAATTGAGCATTTGTTCAGTGAAATATCAACTTTCGTTGAATAGGAAGTCAAATATCATTCCATTTGTGAACAAAAAAAAATCTATTTTTGGTCTTAAGCAAACGTTGGTTGCGTGAGCGGTGATAAAAAATTATTTATATTAAGTTTGCAATCTTGATATAAACAACAGTCCCATTTTATACATAGATTTGTCAGTATAAACTAAGCGTTGTATAATATAGAAAAGGCAATTCAACTTGTAGATCATTTGAATCGTTATTGGGAACTCATCATGCACTGACCAGAATTTGCCACGAACAAGGATCGAGCCTAGGCCCATCTTATTCAGTATCTGATGCCCAAATCCCCGAGCCGGCCCGCCCACGCCACACACTTTTCAGTAATATACTAAATAAAGTCTCTTGATTAGACTATACCGCATTTGGGGACTATATTTCAGCTTCTTAGACGAGAAGTCCCTCAAAACCACCTCAATCTGTTATTTTAGTAGAGCTGCCACGTTATTTGGCTTAGTGGGTGGGGAAGGATTTTAATTAAAATTATTTAAGTCAAGTTTACGATCGTGATATGAACACCAGTACCATTATATATTTACATTTTTTTTGGTGCAAACTAAGCATTATGTAATGTAGAATGGGCAAATCATTACTGGTTTTGTTTTAGTAGCTTGGGAATAGCTCTGTGCCAAATAGGCTATCACTAAAATATATTAGTAAATAAATTAATGTCGAAATATGCGAACCATGAGAAGGTCGCATTTGACAAAAGTAAAATTTCATCAAAGATTTAATTTTCTGTTAGGCCTATGCCTGTAAAAATTTCCAAAGTAAAATATCGAAAGAAACCTTATATAGTCTTCGTACAGCTCTTGCGACTTTGACGCTCTAATCGTGGTCGGCATATTTAGCAGCCAGACTAATATGCCCTATTATCATGGTGATGCTCATGAGTCATTACATCACATACAAACGCGAACCTAGCGATTGAATTACCCGGGATTGCATGCTGTAACTTCACATATTTTTCCCACTGAATAACTCCAATTCATACGTTAATGACGACGAGTTGTCCAATTCACCAGCTATAATAACCCAAGCAAACCGGTGCAGTTGCGCTAATTTTTTCGATAAGCCGAGCATATTGTTTGACATTTTCTTCTTTTTCTACTTTTACCTGAATCTATCGTTGTTTAGCAGATGTTTAAATATAAAAATTTGAACAGATGTAAACGCGCAGAAAATAGACAGTTTACCTAAATATATTTATTTTTATGTTGCCATGTACAGCGAACCATCACAGATTAAATAAGATATATTATGGCATAAATGAACCATATTATAATTTAGCTTGCTATAACCTAAATCTACAAAGAAAACCTCCCAGTAGCAGTGAAAAACGACTCGAGGAGGATTCAAAGCCTTGGACATTTTTTACAGTCATACAATGCATCCACTACGCTAGGAGGTCCACGGAACACTCTGATACCTTACACTTACACCATATATATTTTATCTGCGTATTCAAACCCGTTAATATTATATTCTACGTAAAGTTTTAATGAAGCTTTTTAACTGTCTGACATGTATTTCTTATTCAATGTTATTTAAGAATATATTTTAATAGGGCAATACTAAATCTTCTCAAAATGTAATGACTAATGCTCACTGTTTTAAAGAGTTGTTGGCTGGCCCTCACTCAACTATATATATATTCCTCATAAATTTTCAATGACTATATAAATAAATATAAATTAATGAAAAATATTTTTTGAATGGAGCTAGGTTTAGTAACATTAATATTTAATGACGATGTATATTATTTATGATTGATATAGTAATAACAAAAGAAATGACAATTGAAAGAAAAGGCGATTTTTAAAATGTTATTATATAGTTTACCAGCTATTATGTTCAGGTTGAGATCTTGCAAAAAGCACATAGCCTTTATTGACTGCATTACATAAACATTATTTATGAATTTTTGCATCAAATATTAAGTCAATTCTCAATTTACGTTACTAATACACAAAAATAGTTGAATTCGCTATTCTACAGAATGTAATTATGCTAATATAAGTGATCTTGGTGAATATTTCCTTAAAAATTTTTTGAGACCCACGCCTGAATTTACTTTTATACTAGGCAAAAAGCGAGCATTCAATGCTGCAATAACGACAAAATACAATGAAAATACTTTAAGACGACAATTCTTTTATTTAAAACAATGCTAAGTTATAATAAATGTCTTGCTTAAGAACAGAAACTATTTATTCAAATATGCTTTGAAGAAAAAGTGAATAACTTATCTGAAATATAAACAATGAATTACATTTTCACGAGTGCTTTCAACATGATGCGATATATCATTTCCTTAATATTTACCGCAAAATTTGCACGGGAAAGAATATAATTATTACAGAAATTGCTGCATGAGAAACGTTCAGTAATACAATTGCATCTAGCGTCACAGTTAGTGATGTCTACAGATTTTAAATTAATAAAGCGTGAAATAAGTTATCTGCAGTAAAATTTTCGTTTTATAGTTAATTATTTGGCACTTATTATTATAAAAATTTTGAGTCTCGGCTGGATTTTTCTTGGCCGTGTTATTATACGACCACTTAACATTATGGTTGGTTGTATTATATGTCTAACTTCACAGGTTGTGACGGTAATCCTTTCGTCTCAATATATTCCCGATGTGAAATGTTGTATATCAATATGTTAGTATTTAAAACCGCTTTTGCTTTATACTTCGGTGTTAAGAAATAATCTAAAAATGTAGAAAAACCGCCATCTAAAGAAATCCCCAACACTGAGTTAAATAATTATAACAAATCGTCAGATTTTTTTGAAAAGCTAACATTTCACCAAATTTTCGGCCTGATACACAAACATGCGTTTTCTGTCAACAAAATTCTCGCGGGTATTTTGCAATTCAAAACGCGGCGGCTTGTACATTAATACACGAATAAAATTAACTACATTCTAGCAGTCATATCAATTAAATTTGCCGACTCAAATGACATATTTATTGTAAAAAATTCAGTCCAACTGCATCCATACCAGGCATTACCTATGGCTGCAAACAAAGTCTAAATGAAATGCTACCTTAAAAAACCGGCGGAGATCTCATGCTTTTGACAAACCAATAGGTCTGAATAGATGCCTTTAAAAATTGACTGCGTTTCCGGTGGAGAAAATTTGCTTACTTAGCTATATACAATATGAGAATTTCCGTTGTCTCCTACGAAGGAAATCTTCATTAATGATTTAAAAAATATTAAGTTGTACAAAATAGCATGGTTAGGTTTGATTTGAATGAATCATATCAAATTCTAGTGGGTATCATCTAAAACAGTTACGATGCACATTTTCCACTTCTCAATATAAATTTATGCATACAAATGAAAGAGACAAATAATTGTTTATAAACGGAGATATTTTTTCAAGAATAAAAATAATCACAATTGACATTTGACGATGTTGCATGAAGTTAGAAGTCACTTAGAAGTAACAAATCTAAACCAATCGGAACATCGAAAAAATCTTCTGCACCATTTAGGATAATAAAAACCCAATGGTTCGGTTGCTACAACAGATAATCATTAGCATAAACAGTAGAAGTAGAATCAAACAAGAGCGAAAAACAAGATTAAATAAGAAATTCAGGGTATTTTTAGAAGTTTGACAATTCTAAGCTAAAATACGATAATGTCGTTATATAAATTAAATGGAACTAAAATTCTTCTCTATTTAAAATTTTTCTCTTTCAACCTGGTCAAAAATACAAGTGTACATTACAGGGTAATAAAAAATGCCCAGCAGTTAATCGAACTAATGCCTAATTAGATTAAATCATACATGAGTGCATGGTTATTTTTTAATAATACCCGTGCATTTATTAAAATCTATTACAATTATATGCAACTAATCATATTTAAATTTTAATAGCATAATTGAAGTAGCTGTCTAATTTATTTTTAACCAGAAGTATTTTTCACTGTATTGTGTTATGCAAAACGAATCATTGTAGCACTAGCATTGATGCCCATATGTACGTGACTGGTTCCGGTCAATATAATCACGGTAATCCTCATAATGATTCAAAATACGACAAAACATATTAATATTAACGAATAAAAATTGATCGACGATTGCTTATCTCTATATTTGCTAACATCTAGACTTAAAAAGTGCACACACTCACACTTTGTAAGAACAAGCAGGAATTTCATAAAACAAAAGATAAACGCTAAAGGGCGTTCGTTATATTTGTTGTTTGTTATTTCTTGTCGTCTGCCGAAGTGTAAAATGTAACATTATAGTCGAGGTGACAAGAAAGGATCACACATAGGATATTGACAAATTTTAAATACATTGTAGTTTTTCTGAATATGTGGGAAAAATTTAATATCAGGTCAATAGGTTTGCGTATAAAATCAGCAACATTAAATATTTCCGTTGACATAGCAAATTAAAGGTCGTCCGCGTTATGCTTCAAATTTTCCGAAGCTCTTAGTTGTAAAGAATGCGTGGTGGAGTTTTGTAACAGTTAGATTATTTTTGAACGATGTTTTGATTATCGGGAAATGTGATAACTGATATCGATCAAGGCCAGAGTGTATGGATTTACTGGAGTAACTGGTGCTCAGAAATAGATGTAATTTTCAATTTTGGCGAACTTTAGCATTTATTGAAATCTATTTCGTTGGTACCATATACCGACTCGAGAACCATCGTGTTAGCGCCATGCACAAACTCAACATCCACAGTATTGGTATCAGATACCGACAGAGCAGCCATAATATTGGAAACCTTTATGCGCTCGGTACATATACTATTATACATAGTGATTTGGTTTTGAAGTCATATTGTCGAAGACATTATATGAAGTTAGCTTCACTGTTGCAGATTTACACATTCGTTTAAGTGATTGTATAGTCTTATTTTACCACATAACTCATCCAAATATATAGTGAGTAAAGGGCGTAATGCCGGCTCATACTGATGATTAACCAGTAAGCCAGAAACGAATGTGCACGAGATTATACATTCCGTTCATGCTGTCGTGGGTTTATCCTTCTAATCATGTTTGAACTAATCTGCTACTAGGTGCGTGACACCTACAACATAATTGCATATGTATTAGTTCTCCGCTTAAAACAGTTTATAACTGTTATATATTTCTTTAAATCAAGTTTGCGAGCTTGAGGTAAACACTAATCCCATTGTATTTAACCAGTCGTCGAACAACATTACAAATTTACCGCCTGCCACAACGCACTGACGCGTTTCGACCTTCCATGATCATCATCAGAGTACGATGCCAAACTGACTATCGAGGATCAATCCGCATTGAATATATATGGAAATCAAATTTAGATATGTGGCTCTCACCTCTATCAGTCTCGCATACATTGAACTTGACTGGAATTGTCGGCTGCAAAATTTCTATGCAGTCACGAACACAAACTGTTTGCAGCTTTCGATACATATACATATATAGAAAATACAAATTAACAATAATTATTGCGCGGGTGGTGGTAACAATCAATTATTGTTATATTGTATTGTTATATATTTAATTTATTGGTGTACTGGTTACCGATAAATGTGATAACTGATATCAATCATGGCTAGAGTTTATGGATTTTTTGGAGTAACAGGTGTTCAGAAATAGTTTAAATTTTCAATTTTGGTGAGCAGTAGCATACATTGAAATTAATCCCATTGGTAACATGTACCGATTCGGCATCCATAGTGTTAATACCACGTACCCCTTCGGTACCATATTGTTGGTATCGGGTACTGACACAATAGCCGTAGTATTGGTACCCTTTACAGAATCGGCATATGCAATGTATATAGTGAGTTTTGTTTTGAAATCGCATTGACAAGCACTTTATGTGAAGTTGGCTTCAATGCTGCAGGTTTACACTTTCTTTAAGGAAATTGTACCGTATTATTCACCCACATTCCTCACCCAAATATATATTTGATCGCCAGTAAGCACGAAACGAATGTGCGCGTTCCGTTAATTCTACCTTTGTTTTATCCTTCTGGTCATATTTGAACTAGTTTGTCACTAGGTTCACAACATATAATACACAAGCTGGAAAATTATATTTTCTTCCTAAGCATGAGTAATTAAACATTGTACATGTGTTCAGTCTAAGTAGATGCATACTAATTAAATATAGAAGCATACGAGCAAACAAAATTATTTTTATATTGCGATGTTCATTTTTTAAGTGCCTTTTCATTTGACTGTGAAATATAAATATTATCTTATTCTCTTTGTCTCAATAGAGAAAATTATGACTGTTGATAAAGATTTAACTACAGAGATTGCCGAGGACCAGTTAAAATATGACGTTTAATTGATCCACTGACGTTGGTTTACTTCTCAGAAAATCTGTAAGTTTGCGTCAGATTAACCAAATTAGATCATTTTTGTTATGGAATGCGAAAATTGCTATAAGTTTTAATATAATGCAAATCGGAAAACTTTTTTAGACAAAAATGTAATTTTTACTGTAAATTTTTGAACTAAAAGCAAATCGAACAGTAAAATGAATCAGAATGAGTATGAAACAAACCATGCCACCTCCAATTTAGCCGCTAGATACTAATATGTTTCTCCTACTTACACAAATAGAATTAAATCTAGTTAATCGACATCACTGCACATATTTCCATCGAATTTATATTTCTTCATCCTATAAGTAACTTCAGTGTTTTGTTTCTGGCGAATTGATATACTATGTTATAGAAGTAAGTTGTGCTTGTGTGGGGATATATCAACAATTCTATTTCACAAATGCGTTCAATTTTCAGTGTATTATTCGGTTTGTTTAACAGGCCTGCTTGTGTCTACTTCATTTTATTTATGTTTATTGATAACTAAATGTTGATGTCGAAAGCTATATTTATTAATTATTCACAGCACTCGAGTAGTATAAGTGAACGTACATGTATCGATGTATAGTTAAGAACTAATTTTACTTTAATTAGGAGACCTGTGGTTTTGGTGGCTTTTTCGAAGGATTCCATCTACGAATCAGTTGCTTGAGATTCAATCATAGTTTATTTATTTATATTAATCGATTATAGAAACGAATATTTGATAAACGTGCAACAGATCACACTCTAACATACTAGAGGAATCTGCGTATTTAATGACACGGCAAATTAAACCACCCAAGAGAACAAGCTTGGTCAAAATGAGGCTGCAAACATAAATATCAGTAAATACGCTCGTATAATTTTACAACAGTTTATAATATATATATATATATATATATATATATTTTATATATACCATATACCTATATACCATATATATATATACTGTTTTTTCCGAAAAATCATTTATATAAGATTGAATCGACCGTTAGAATGATATAAAATACCAAATATCAATCGAAATTAGAAAATAGCAATTCCAAGAGCGGTACACCATGTATTCGATTGTGATCAGACTATTAGCATAAGGCTTGTCAATTTGAATCTTCTTTGCTATTTGACTTTACGAGCAATTCGATAGTGTTTGTGGGGCAAACAGTATCTAACTGTTATATATTTAATTGAATGATATAATGATTACTGAGAAAAGTGATATCTAAAATCGACCAAGGCCAGAGTGTAGGGACTTACTGAAATAGCAGGTGTTCATAATTATTTGTGATTCTCAATTTTAGTGAACTTTAGCATACATTGATATCAATCATGTTGGTACCATTTACCGACTCGGCAAACATAGTGTTGGTAACATTTTTCTTTTCATGAACGATGGTGTTGTTATCATGTAGTGACAAGATAGCCATAGTATTGGTACCCATCACAGGCTCAGTATATGTAATATTATATAAAGTGAGTTGGCTTTGAGGTCGCATTTTCGAAGACTTTCTATAAAGTTTGCTATACTATTGCAGGTTTACAAATTCGTGTAGGAGATTTTATCGTCCTATTTTACCCCATTCTTCACCAAAATATACAGTGCGTAAAGTGCGTAGTACCAGCTCAAACTAATGAGTCGCCAGTAAGCAAGAAACGAATGTGCACGGCATTATACTTTCCCTTTATGCTGTCTCTAGTTTATCCTTCTAGGAATATTTTAACTAATTTATCTCTAAGTGCGCAACACCTAATACACATTCCGACAATTTTTTCCTAAGCACTGCCAATTTTTTTGAAAATTAATCAGTAAGAATTTCTGTATTAATTTATACATAAGCCTAAATATATATTTAACCATTTGTTAATAGAGGACCAAGTTACCGGCAGTTACATCAGTTACGCGTTTGAAATATCGTGGTTATCAGCAGTACACGACGAATATATTTATGGTGGGTATCTACCTGCAGAATGCTCAAATTATTCGGAAATACTGAGATGAGATTTTTTATTGAAAGTTATCGTGAATAAATATTTTTTTCGCCGGTACTCCTTATACTGACTTTAAATCCACTGAAAACTGTTTCCAGCAGTCGCGCCAATGTGGCCGATAAATATATTTGATATAGGAAAATTTTTTATTGCATTTAAAACACGTTGATCCAAGGTTTGTAATTTTTTATATGCAGATTTAAAGATTTATTTTTATTATAATTCAGTTTGAATCGAATATTAAAACTAAATTCACATTAAATTTGCTACAAAGCATGTCGTATCGGTAATTTCTGCATATTCTTCATTGGTTTCATTACTGTAGTGTCATCCCGGCACAGATGAAATATTTTGATGCACTTTATTGTTTCGAATAAAATCTACTGTTGACGGTTATTGAATATGCGAGTCCATGTGTAAAGCACGCGGAACAATTTTCGACTAATTAAGGAAAATTTTGTCATATATATATATAATAAAAAAACTAATTTCTCCCCTCAAATTAGGCTTGACAACTCTGGGTATTCGACCCATTAAGCAAAGGAAATTTTTGAATCCTAATTGTCCACCTTCGTTACGGTTAGATGACCTCGTGTCCTTCTAAAACTCAAACATTGCTATGCATATTTTTGACGTTATGCGGCTACGAAGTATCGGTAATTAAAGGTTGATTTGGGGCTCTCTACTTCGATTTCTATTTGACATCTTGTTAAATTAAAAATTTGTACTTGTTCCTATTGTTGACACAAACCGATCTTTGCTCTGCATATATTCTGCTCACACTTTTGGTCAAAGTTCGAAGACTAAACTTATGTAATTTCAAAATTCGGAATTAATGTCATCATTATAAAGAGCATAACAAAAGCATAAAATACGTATTCATCCTTCACAATTAGGCATGATTGTTTGGTTAGAGATCAAAAGTTACTAATTACAGTTGAACATGAATACATACTAGACGTAAGAGCCCATCCTGAAAGGAGACATTACATACATCGCACAATAAACCAATTAAGAAGCAAGACATCGATAATAAAGGCACAATAACTTACGTTATAATTCAGTTTTGACCAATGTGATTCCAACTATATTAACTATTTTTGCTATTAAAAACATGCGTACTCTCACTCACATCTAACATTCTTATCTTTCTTCATAATAATCTTAGTCTATAAAAGTTAAGAAGCATAATTTGAGACATTATTGTTGACTTCACCTGCAATGATTAGGTCGTTTATGCGGTTTTCCTCAGAATTTATTATTAATGTGTCATCCAGCCGAGACTTATTTCTCCCTATCACCGCAATCAAGGTGTACATTTGTGCAATTAATACTCTTACTAAGTTTTCCACTCCGTCAGAGCCCACATTGTTTAACTTTTCACAGATACCTTATTTCCAATCAGTAATATATAAGATTCATTTAGTAAAACAAAAATAAAAATATTTATTATTTTATGTTAACTTCTGCGGCTCGAAGTCCGCTTCCATCATTGTGCTGACTGCTTCTTCATAACACGTGCACTTCCGAGAGGACATTCTGCTGAATTCATGCCAGCCTCAGATAGAACCCTTGGCAAGTTTCGATAACAAGATGGCTATTATACTAAAATGATTCTCTGTTCACTTTGTTTTCTTTTCCTATATATACAGAAACTTGTTTTCCATTAGTTTATCTTATGAATCTCAGACATCCACTCAACAGTCTACTAAATCTCATATTACCACTTTGCAGTGATTAAGACCAAAATCATAAGCTTTAAAAACTACACTCAACGAAGAAGAATCTAGGTAAATTTTATTAAATCGAGTTCTCAAACTTGAGATAAAAATATATATTTTTTCCTTTAATTAGTCATAAATAATTTAATTTCTGACCCGTACCCTTATTCATCATTAGGTGCGACAAACTGATTAAGGGGGATCTAATTTCGAGGCCTAAATGATGTATGCAAATGCCGATTAACATCTTCCGCTATTATGATTATTGCTTACATTTTATTTTATTGGAAATGTCAGCTACACTGTTTCGGTACTTTCAATTAAAAAAACAGTTATTTTCTTCTTTTTCCATGCATGCATGTTATACATAAAAATCAATTATCAGTTGCGCAATTGGAGTTAACGATCAATGAATTAATTTTACGAAATAAAGATAAGATAATTTTCCCATCACTCAAAATATAATATCTAGCAATCAATATAGTCTACAATCTTTGCTTTTTATTACTTTTAAAAATGTAGAAACATTCAAAGATAGAGATGTCTTTGAGATGATTTTACATACCAGATAATCGGCTAATACCCTTCTGAGGAGATAACCGAGTCTAAAAGTGGGATAAAAATTGGTAAATGAGTTTCAGTCTGGAACATTCATAGAGTGCAACCAATATCGAAATATTCTGCGTATCTTACACTTGATGTCGCTTGCATTATTCGTTTTACGCGACAGTTAACTAAAGGCTGCCAAAGCTTTTGTATTAAGTTCGTCATGACAGATCCAGTGCTTTAAAATACGCAAATGAAATTGCATATATTATTATCAAGTTTGTGATAAATGAAAATTCCTTCAAACAATTTGTAAGATCTGGAGTCGAATTGATGGAAATTATAAAATGAATTACGTATAAAAATTTGTATAGATTAGAAAAGCAATATAATAATATATTTAATAAATTTTTATTTAGGGGAACACGTATAATTGACGATACATCACTTGCAGTTCAGGCTTAATGCATAAAAATGCTATTTCTTCCTACATAAATTAAGGTGCGATATTTTTAATCATAGCGATTCAAACATTGCTAACTCGTTTCAGCCATTTTCTTTCGAAATTATTGTGAAATCAATATCTGATGAATGTATTTGTGAGGTTCAAAAAAAACATTGCGCAATTGCGAACGTCTTTTCACCTTGCAACTAACACAGACCGATCAACTTCGCGTCAATAATTAGAGAAAAAAGTACAAATCAAATGGTGAATGCATGCCTGAAATTGGGCAAGTTATTATCTAAACTACAAAATTATTTTCACCAGATATTACAATTAATGAACCCAATAAATGCCAATTTTATGCTTTTCTAACATTATAAATGTTATTGCAGAACACCGATGTTCAAATTATAATATTATGAATGATAGTCAGACAGACCAAAGACAAAATGGACAGACATTTTAAAACCAGACAGAAATGTAAAAGTACCGACATTATATAGAAATAATTTTTCATCCTTATTATAGATTGGCTTATTGACCGATTAGTAGTTTGAATGGAAGATCAAATTATCTTCATCGAAATAGTAGCAGAACTGAAATTTTAATAAAAGTGTGATTGATTTTATAAATAAACTAAACTTCAATTCATTTATTTATTAAACTTCGGAGTCGGCAAAAAGGCAGGATTTTGCATCAAATGCGGAATTAATAACGAAACAGGTTAATTCGTGTTTTGTACTTTCTCAAGTATCAGAAATTTAAATATATTTATGCTAGACTTTAGTTAACTGTTCTTACAATTGGCGTGTATTTGCAACAACGAAGATAGCTTGTTGCCCATAGGGACTTCTTAATCAAGAAAAACAATGCCTTTGTACTAAGTAGGAAGCTGCAATTTGGAAAATTTTATAAACAGTTTAATTCTGACTTTATTACTTTTTGCCTCGTTCAATCAAATGATATATGACGAAATATTTTTTCTCTTTTTTAACGAATGGTTATATAGTTGACTTGGAATCGGCGCACGTTAATTTTTGTAATCGAATTTTGGACTTATACAATTTTCAATATGTAAGATTATCTGACATGAGTTATTTTAATTTACATAATTGACTAAACTGAAAAAAACAATCATGTGGTTTTAGATAAGATTCGAAACAGACATGCTAAAACTTTAACAAAAATTGATTGTGCGGGTGGTGGAAATAATTCTTTAAATCATATTTGCGAGCTTGAACTTAGCTCCAATCCCATTTTATTTAACCAGTCGTCGAACAACCTAAAAAACCTACCGCAAGCCGCAACGCACTGATACGTTTCGACCTTCCATGATCATCATCATAGTACGACGGCAATTGCAGATTCCTACTTAGTACAAAGGAATTGTTTTCCTTGATTAAGAAGTCCCTATGGGCAACAAGCTATCTTCGTTGTTGCAAATACTCGCCAATTGTAAGAAAAGTTAATTAAAGTCTAGCATAAATATATTTAAATTTCTAATACTTGAGAAAGTACAAAATACGAATTAACCTGTTTCGTTATTAATTCCGCATTTGATGCAAAATCTTGTCTTTTTGCCGACTGCGAAGTTTAATAAATAAATGAATTGAAGTTTAGTTTATTTATAAAATCAATCACACTTTTATTAAAAGTTTAAGTTCTGCTATTATTTCGATGAATATAATTTAATCTTCCATTCAAACTAGTAATCGGTCAATAAGCCAATCTATAATAAGGATGAACAATTATTTTTCTATACTGTTTTTATTATTTTATCTTCAACACTTGCCCACATCATTTTTTTCCCCTGCAATTCAATGATATGATTTGATAACATTGTTTTATATATCATCTTAGGTGCAAACTTAAAGTAATAATTAATAAACATAGGCACCCTTAATATGATTTTAATCAATAGTGCGGACAAATATAAGCATCAATCACAAAAATATTTAAAGCAAATAGTTACCAGATCTTCGTTTCTTCCCGTTTATAATCGAAAAATGACAAGGCGGATCAACTCATGTGACTGAAGGAATTCAAACTATTTGACGTGTGAAATTGAAAAGGAAACTGGTACTTATTAATATCGTCATTCTTGGTTGGCGTAATTTTTATCATAACTAGCGTTATTATTGTTAATTTATTTGAAAAATTTCTTCATCTACGTCGTTGCACATAATATTCAGCCGCCGTTTAATTGTTTAAGTAAAGAATGTATTTTACCGGCTTTTTAACCCTAAAACTAACAGAAACAAATGCGCATTTGCGAAAATTACATGCGTCGTATTTTTGACACATTTATTGATGCCTCTGACAATAATGTTCATAAAATTTAAAACAATATATATGATAATAAATAACAATTAAATTAATGGTTATTAAACAGATGGGCTCCATATAGAAGTTTAGAATTCCAATTAACTTTGATTCATCATTTTGATTGAAATACAAAAGCCATCAGGATTTTCTTCCTCATCATTGATTGCATAATCTGATACTTAAATAAGTTAATTGGATTTTTCCTGATTATAATAAGTTAAGATAGGTTATATTGATATTTAAATATGACTTCAACGAGGACAGTTAGAATGGCCGTTACTAACTTGATAAGGAATTTATAAAGGAATTAGTAAACCTTCATAATATATATTTTAAATAATTTTATAATAAACCATTTCGAAGTGACATTTTTTACATTAGTTTTTTGTCTGAAATTAGTAAAAGGTCATCTTCAGTTAGTCCCGATAGTAGAAAAAAACTGTATATTCCGTGCAAATTTCCCTCTTAATTTTTGTTGTACGTTTGTTATCATCCAATCAAGTACTATATAAATATCTAAGGCAGGAAAGGTTTTTCTGTTTTCAGAAACAAATTTATGTGTTTATGCATAATTAAAACGTCGTTATGTTCTCTTAAGTCGTGGATTAGCAAATTTCTTTTAAATAAATCGTTTTACAACTTCAGTTTTTCTCTCGCAAATGAGTTCATGAACATGGTATCCAATAAAATAAAATGTTTTTCGTATATAATAAACTAAAGTGGTGTTGTGTCTTTGTAATTTTGTAAACCAAAATGTCATGTAAAACAGTCTGAGTCCTGTCAGCAACATTGTCAGTATTTGGCTTCGTGCAATTAAGCAGAACAAGACATATTTTCGATTTTACATTGAGAAATCTATTTTTTGAAACACGTGCAAAAAGATGTTTTCGCTCCGCTCGCCTGACGTAAATATTGCCCTGGTGTTCAACAACGTTCTATTTTATCAAATAATTTTAGTTCAGACTTTTCTTGCCGATGAATGAAATTGGATACAATTTACAGGCTAAAATACGCGCCGTTTTGATGCACAAATTATTCTAGAAATAAGCTGAAGAAGACCAAAGGAATCTTGTGTAGCTGTGCTGTTGTAGAGAACGATTGTTTCAAAGATGTTTGTTTGCAGTCGCTTTGTTTGCTGAAAAATGTTACCTCAAATTACAACATAATTTAATTTGGCCATATAGCCTAAATTAGTCTTCGAATGAATATATTTTAAGAAATATTTATAACGGAAATAATGGTTTTATTATTATTTAAGAGAAGGCCAAATAACCATCTGCGTTCGCAATTAGTTGCTTAAGTTGAACGCTATAACTCAGACAATAAAGTTCAACACAAACAGTTATATCGAAATTCATGTTTAATGTGTAATTTAAAAAATAGACATAACTTTTAAACCACATAATTGTGAGTGATTTAGAGATTTGATTTATATCGACTTTTAAATGCACCATCTTTTAAATTTTCATCTCTCAAGGAGAAGCCTATTCTTTAGTTAGTTAATGTGTTTTTGGTATAATTCTCCATAAATACTTCATTTCTTCATTCCAATCGAAAAAACTTTAAATGCTACATTTAAATATGAAGTAATTAGACGATTTTAAGTAAGCAATTCATTTAAAGTGTACTATAAGGCATTACGTTTTCAATCTCTGTGTATAACGACATAACGGCTCTTAAAGCATTTCACTTAAGTAAATTTGTAAAATATTGCCAGTGTTGTGGTATTTGATTAGCAATTTTGGCAAAAATGTCCTGTCAAAATTTGATTTTGACTTTATATTTGTTATTCAAACTCCGCAATCAGGTGTTGTCTCTTCCGTCTTAATTCTTCGGATTTTCTTCTTATTGACTGGCTGTTATAAAAAGTAAAATTATGTTCAATAATAACAGAATGTGGGTGGCTGATTGTTAATTAAAGTTTAAAAGGATGCAATGTACGCTTCATTTAAATGAACGGCTAACCAGAAAACAATTGTTAATGGGGAATTAAACAAACATAGGTTGCATGGGTGGTGATAACAATGAATTAAATCAAAGTTGCGATTTTGGTATAAACACAAAACCGATTACACACATACATTGTTCTGCATAAATTGAGCATTTTATAATGTCAAAAAGAAAATTCATCAACAAGACCGGCTTCGTACTTATTGCGAACTCTGCACGTATTGCTCAGAATTTGCCCCGGCAGCACGTGAAGTGCTCCCTAATAGGGATGAGACCGGTCCACCTTATGAATTGCTTTTTCTACATTATAAAATGTTGAAATTTTACTGAAAAAAGTATGAGTAAAATCAGATTGGTGTTGATATTAAGATCGGAAGCTTGATTTATACAATTAGTTAGTATAAACATGAAAAGTTTATGTAACGTGCGGCAGGGTATCTCACAAGTTACATTCACCAACTCTTCATTATAAGTGCTATGTTCGAACCCTGACCGCGG
The DNA here is from genome assembly GCA_029291075.1 of Eudiplozoon nipponicum. NCBI lineage: Eukaryota > Metazoa > Platyhelminthes > Monogenea > Mazocraeidea > Diplozoidae > Eudiplozoon > Eudiplozoon nipponicum. Next base: position 68,469 of record JAQBSW010000892.1, on the reverse strand, counting down.
CAACTTATGAACAGTACTTAAAATGTCCCTAATAAGGACGATACAGTTCTGCTGTATTAATTGTCTTTTCTACACTTCACAATGCTTAGTTACATATATATATATATATATATATATATATATATATATATATATATATATATGTGTGTGTGTGTGTGTGTATAATTGGAATGATGTTCATATCAAGTTCGCATTCCTGATTTAATTAAATAAATATAGTTTTTCTTGATATTGATAGGCTAGTAATTTTATTGGTTTTCAGAATGAGATTTCTCATAATTATTCGCATTGATGTACAAAAATATCTAGTCTGTTTCATTTAAATTTGTTTCGTGTTTAAGTAAAAGAATAAAAGTATGCGACCGTGGCATAAATCTGATTTACATGTTCTGGCAACTATTTTATATGTGTGGCTAATATACTTGATAACTGCAATCTATCTTTCAAAATCTCAATGAATATTTCGATGACTTTCTGACAATTAACGAGGCTTCACTGTTGAAGTAAAAACAGATCAAAACCAACAGATGCTTGTCATTTTATTGGACAAGTAAAAAGAGATCGTTGCTTGTTGAAAGTGTTCGAATATCATTTATGTAACTCGGATGTACACAAGTACTGCGCTTTAATGACTGGAACCAATATATATGCTTTCCGATAAATTAAAAAAATAAGCACAATAATACAACAAATTGAGTAATTTCATTTGAATTGGTCTATGCGTATCTCTTTAAATCGATCCAAAGTCGTGTTTGCGCTAATCTTAAGGTACGCACAACATCGAACTAGTCTTAAATACTATTGCACAATGTGCACAACTATATATATATATATATATATATATATATATATATATATATATATATATATGTATATAAATATATATGCAGACATTTATTTGATGATCTGTGGAAGGATTTTGATTATACATGTGTTGTCAGAATTAACTTAAATAGGCATAAAGCAATTAAACATGTATACTGGTTGCATCCCATTGAAAGATTGTCGTATAGTTCACGAAATGAGATTAGACCGAGGCTCGAACCGGGCACATTGAATTCTAAGTATTACATTCATCCACAGAGCCAATCATACCATACTCTACTTACAGTTGTTAGTTATTATCTAACTGAAGTTTTTGTTACACTTTCTTCTTCCTTTGAAGCAAATAATTTATCGCTATAGACCAAAAGTGCTACTTTTTCGCTCTTAAACTGGAATTATAGAACACACGTCATGACATCTATGGACATCTATGGACATCTATGTGGACAAAACCTTTCGCATTAATGGATTGCCCTAGATAATAATTAGTTTAAAAATACATCTTAAATATAATTAGCGTCCTACCATCGGACGTTAATCCAATTTCACTGCTCATGGTGCAGAGTTTCCGTCTTGTAATATGAGAATGGAAGGGCTTAGGTTTAATTTACGGTCGAGAAAAATTTCATACAGGCTCTACCTAGCAGAAATTCGAACCGATTCATAAGTTATTGTATGACTAAAATAGTACTTTTAGTGTGCGGGAGGTGTAACGCAAAGGCTGTTTGCAAAACAAAAGCAATTATTAATCTGTTCTAGCGTTGGTCGCGGCATATTTGAGCAAGTAATTGACGAGTTCCCAATGACGATTAAACCGATCGACTAAATTAATTATCTACGCTAACTTAAGCAATGCTTATTTTATACTGATATATATATATATATATATATATATATATATATATATATATATATATTGATATAATCAAAATCCTGCCATAAAATCATGAATTTAATATCACCGTATCGGGTGGCAGTCTACGACAGGGATGGAACACTGGACGACGGTAAGTCCAACAATCAAATATGCACCTTTTCGAGCCTCAAAAGTAGAAAATTCTTACAAGTAATTCAGGAAGTTCCAAAAGAAAAGAAACCGGAGTATCTGATGAATTTCTTAGTGCATTGTTTGTTTAAATTGGAAAAGTATATATATATATATATATATATATATATATATATATATATATATATATATATATATATATATATATATATATATATATATAAAGCAATTTACGATTAAATTCTTGCATAATTATTTTAAAGCAGTTATCAAATTCTCCGCTTTTTGTACATTTAGGCTGAAATTAATATAGTTGATCCCATCCAAGTAATCGAAAATATATATTTCTCTCTCTCTCAGACACGAATATATATATATATATATATATCGTTATATAAATTTATAAGTTATAGATGTTCATCAAAATACTTTTCCAGTGCACGTGTCTGATCAGTCCATATCGTGGAGCTTTCAGTGGAGTTCATGTACGGCTATTTTCTAACAGTTGTTAATAGTCGAGGTTCGGTTTAAATATTACATACTAAGCGTAAAATGACATAAAATGGAGAGCCTTTTTGCATAAAGAAAATAATTTTTGATTAGTAGTGATTATTGGGTAAGGAATTTCTTATTTTATAGTTCAATTTGAATGCAGACTTAACAAAACGAATGTATATTGAATCAGGGATTAAGCAGGAGAGAGAAAGAGTGTGTGTGTGTGTGAAGTAACCGACGGTATCAAATAAATCACTGACGGAATTAATGGTGAATTCAGAATCTTAATTAAGTGGAGCTGCTGTACGCTTAAGGCAGATAATGCATTAATTGATGGAGACATAAATGATGAAAATAAGAAATAATACAAATTCATAATCAAATTAGAAGAAGCAACGATTCTTGGCAAAAGTTGGAATGCAAGCCTCAAATGTTTAAATAAATCAAATGATTCAAAATTTTATTTTATAATTTTTAACTGAACAACATTTCTCAGCCTTTCCATAGGTATAGGGGAATACTCTTCTTCACTAATTAGTAGCCTCATTATATTTTGAAAATTATTTGAAGTACAATATTTTCTTAATGTAATATAAGCCTTATAACTATTATATACTAATTACAATTTGAATTACGAATATTAAGTAAAATTAGACTAAATTGAGCCTACAATCTTACATTTACGTCCGTATAAATTGTTATGGTAATTGCCTTAGCTAAAATATTATTAATATTCTATTCAACATAAACTTCGTAATACGAGTCAAAGTTCGTCTATATATATATATATATATATATATATATATATATATATATATATATATATATATATATATATAAGCCAAAATGTATTAAGCAAGGATATCAATATTTTAATTCCATCAGAAAGTACAAAGTTATATTTGTTTTACTATAGCAAGATTTCTTACGTTCAACTGAGACATAAAACGAAGTCAAATATAAAATTGTATTTAAGGTAATCAAAACATAAATACAATGATGAAATAGGACCAAAAGGAAATACCAAGTTCAGAATGAACGAAAGGTTTAACCACATCTACAAATACTTTTCGTGCATACTGACGAGTCATCTGTAGGTGACGGCAATACCCCAATACCAATGTTCATTTGGTCAAAATATATATATATATATATATATATATATATATATATATATGCATAATATATAATGGGCATAAGCCGTTATACCGACTCCTACTGATTAGTCGACATCAAGTACGAAACACATGTTTACATGAGATTATACCTTTTATACATGGTGATTTTCGTATATACATCATTATGATATTGAAATGAATTGATCGATCTCGAGCTACATAAAGGAATTTTGAATATAATTGTTGCAGTTAAATTTATAACTAATATCTTTTACTTTAACATTTGTAGAAATCAGTTTGGATATCACTAAATAAACGTGTTTGCTACAAAGATACGTGGTAAATAATTGATTTCTGATATAACCAATCTTCTTAGTATTATATTATGCAATGATATTTTAAAATGCAGATTGCCTATTTCGCTTAGACATTAGTTCGTAATAAATCAAGTAAAATCTGTGAATTTTATTAAGAGAACCACACAAAATAGTCGACTTTTGTGCAAGAAAACAATTTTTGTCACAAAAATTGTGAAATGTTCTATAATTATAGGCTATTATAATATTTCGGTACACGTAAATGTTTGGCGACAATATGCATTTAAATAAATCAATATTTTTAAATCAATAGGATTCTCCTAGAAATTTTACAATAAATTACGTTGAATATTTTCCCCGGTAAGACACCCAATCAATTGTTATTACCAACATAAAAAATTGACCTGGATTATATTGAATTTTGGCCTAACCTAATAAACAATATGTAAGGCTTTATATGCTAATTTAGCTAATTAAATATTAGATCTTAAATGAGACTAAAGTTAAATTTGTAGGCATATTTATCAATTGGTAGTCTAACCTGGCAAGACAAAATACAGGTTTGTTCTCTCAAATCCATTTGTGTAAATTCTGATAACGTTTTTGTCTAACGGAAAGACAAACAAAAGAGCGGGAGAAATACTACTGTTACTGAAATATGTTATTATTACCCTAATACATAATGGAATACGTAAACTAAATAAATGAAAATAAATTGCGCTTTCAGTTGTGTAGCTTAGAAACCACAGGATACGATGTATCGTTCAAAAAAGCAATACATTTGAATAATTTAATATTACTGAAAACATGGCTACCCACAGAACAATTAAAAGTAAGAATATTAAGGAATGTCCTTATTTATTTTGAGTTTTTATGGCTTCCCATCTACTTTTATTGTCTTTGTTATAATCTGGTAAAAATAGCAATCGCTATTCGGTTTCCAAAATCGATGCAGTTTTGCAATTTAACGTTTAATCGCTGTTCACCAATCAGTTAAAATCTGCCATACACGGAATTTTGCCAGAAACAGGAGTCAAAATTTAACAACTGGCCTAGGATTTTAGTGCTAGTCAAAATATAAACGTTATCGGTAAGAAAGCTATTTTTCAAATCGATGTTAATTACAGAAAATTTTATCTTGATTATTCATTTCTGATACTTTCAATTGATAAAATCGATAGAATATAAAGGGAAAAAATGTAGAATTAGCCCAGAAGAAAAAGTTGCAAATGACACAATTTACTAATTGTTGCATTTCGCATGCTTTGTTTATTTGATAAATTATACGAATACACATTGAAATTAAAATAGATATGAGTTCCATGTAAATTTTAGTTTCTAATTAAATTTAAATATTTCTATTATCGATATTGAGGAAAATAATCACATGATTATTTATAAACTAAAGGATATATTCAATTTGCATTCAAATAAAAAAGCAATTGGCAACCAATTCTTTGTATTTAAAAAAAACATTGGTAAAGCGGGAGGGGATAACAATTACTTTTAATCAAGCTGCTATCTGACCTGACCCGTTACGTACACACATTTAAAAAAAATTAAGTTTGCGAGCTTGAAGTAAACACCAATCCCATTGTATTTAACCAGTCATCGAACAGCATAACAAAACTACCGCCAGAGCAACGCACAACGTGTTCCGACCTTCCATGATCATCATCACAGTAAGACGGCAAACTGACTATCGAGGATCTGCCGTCGTACTCGATGATCACGAAGCTACGTCGTTGCATGGCTTATTCTGGTTATGGGATTGGTGAACTCGCTGAAGAATTTTTACCGCCACCCATGCAATCAATTATTGTTAAATTGTACACACATTTGTCAGATTAAATTATGTGTTGTATAGTGTGGAATAGGCAATTCATCCAGGAGACCGGTTTCGTTCCTATTGGGAACTCAAAACTTACTGTTGAGAATTTGCCACGTACAGGGCTTTATTTTGTACTCATTCCCTACTATCAAGAATTTGCCGCGGAAAGGTTCGAGCCCCATCCGAAGGAAATTCTGGACAGGTACGCGATGAGTTTCCAATAAGAACAAACCGTTCTACTGGATGAATTGCTTTTTTCACTCTATATAATACTTCATTTATACTAACGAATTCATGAACATAATGGGTCAGGTGTTCATTTTGAAATCGCAACCTTGATTCGAAGTTATTCTTTATAAATTTAAACAATTAAAGATTACGCAGGTATTGATAACAAATCTCTAAATTAAATTTTTGAACTAGATACAAACACCAATAATATTGTGTATAATCAGTCCCAAGTAGTGACGCGTTTTGAACTTCTTTGGTATTCATCAAAGCTTGACGCAAAATTGAAATACAAAGTTAAAACCAACACACATATGTCTTCATTAGTCAATATGTTGCTTTACTCTTGTAAGGATCATGGAAGGTGGAAACATATCACTACCTGTGACTGACTATTGTTTTGTCATGTTTTGCGATTGTCTTTATGCAATGGGATTGGTGCTTATACCATGCTCCAAATTTGATTTAAATAATTTCTCATACTGACAGATAAATACTATTTCGTTACATTTAGCTTTTCTCATTGGAGCCGTGGCTTGTATTTTGATGAATTTGATATTGGAACCGATGAACCTACTGGGATATGTTGATATAAATTTGGATAAATTTAAACATGTCTAGACCAGACGTAAATAGGATAAACATTATACCAGTTTTTGTCAGAAACGTTAAAGACAACAAATTGATATACTTGAGTATTTATGGGAAGTTTTGACCATCACTCTTTGGGTTGATGTCTATTTGGAGGTCAGGGAAGGGTAGTTATACTCTGAGTAGGCTGGCATATCAATGCGTGCATTTGTTGCTTGTTAAATAGATCGGATATCACAGCTGGAAGCCGCTGCATGTTTCCAAAATGCATTTGCAATTTTTTCCATTAGGTTTAATCGCTTGGATTTGTGCACTTCGAACAACGCAAACACATTTTCTTTGTTCTCTTTTCGTATTAACCTTTTGTTAAATTTGACTACATTAATTTTTTTTCTTTCTGCAAACCAAATGTTTTCAACAATGAAACTCTGATACCTTTTTCCTTAAAGCGTGTAATCACGTTCTATAAGCACATTTATTACACCCATGTAAGAATATATTTTATAAATGCGAACCAGAGAAATAGGTTGGTATTTAAAAAAATGTACTGTGTGTGTGTGTGTGTGTGTGTGTGTTAATTTTGAGCGGACTGGCGAATTTGCACATTTCTTAAACTGTTGTGTGTATATAATATTTTCAGATAACAAAAGTTATTTTTTCTTATGACAAAAATATTTAAAACATAATTATTAAATGGAACAGCCATTTGTAATAGGTCTATCAAAAACATTATCATTTTTTATTTGAACGCGGCAAATTTGTCCCCAATGACCCGATACATTGCAATTGGCAATGCACAGTTAGTTTCTAGACTAGAAGCAGACAAACAGAGTTTAGTTTCATTTGAAGTTAATCTCAGTAGCCATTTGTGGCCGTATTGTCTCGTCTTTTTATCTAATCATTGCAAAAAATATTACCTTACCATGTTGGCCTTTTTCAGCATTGTTAACTCAAGTATGGCGTACACACAATAAACCGAAATTTAAAAAAAACTTAATTTAAATTACGTGAGCCTTGATTGTGGCTACCTTCCCAACCCTTTTCTGCTTTTTATTCCAGATTTTTTAAAAACTGTCTAGAAAAATTTTGATGTTTATTATGCCACTGAAAATGCTTACTATTTTGCAAAATGTTTAGTCTGCTACTAATTGTTACGATCACACCCTTATTTTCAGACAACACTGGGCAACTTCAAGTTCAAATTTATTGATGATTTTTATGCATACACCATTCATAAAGCGTTCTGCATATGCGAACGGTGGAGCGTTAATTTTCCCACACAACAAAATGCAATTTGTTATTAGCATTTATTTGTCTAATAAGCAGCCTGTTCAGTGTTTATTAAATCAACTTAAACAAATCCCACCCTTTTAACGACTTGTATCCCTTGAAGCTTCTTTTTCTAACAATTCCTCTGGTTTTTGAAAGAAAGACTTAAATTGACTCCCAACACACGTTTATATTCTCTTAGAACAGGGGAAGAAAATTGGCACTAATTTAATAAATAATGTATGAACTAAATGATTTTAATCTAATATTTAACTTAAATTAGAATTATGCTAAGGATATTTTCTGCTATACCTGATTACCGGCGCATTTCATCAGAATGCTAGTTTGACAAACACGCCGATCGCTTTCTTTGACGATTTAAGACAAACTATGCGTTAAATTAAACAATCAATGATTGCACGGGTGATGGTCACAATTGTTCAAGTCAAGTTTGCGAGCTTCAAGTTAAACACCAGTCCCATTGTATTTCACCAGTCGCACGGACTGATGCGTTCCGAACAACCATGATCATAATCTGAATACGACGGCAAACTGACTAGCGAGGATCAATCCGTAATGCATATATGTGGAAAGCGTTCAGCTGCATCAACTTAAATTTGCTCAAGATCGCTTTAATTAATGTTGATGCTAGTGAAATAGATAATCGCGTAGGGCAGACTTCTAGATTATTATTGATGGTTTTGGTGACTAACCAAAACCATCAATTAACAGACTGTTTCAAATAAATCAAAATTAATCGTAATCAAGTGTTTACCCATTAAATGAAAAGACAACTCGTGACATTTTCGGCTTGACAAATTTGTTTCTGTTGTAAACTTTCCCCATTGTATGCAATAGTGTCGACTTTTATTATATATTGTTATAGGAATACTTCTAGCTTCTATTGATGCGTCACTTATTAGCAAGAAACGCATGTGTCTCCTTGGTTATATCTTTTACTCATGACTCTATCTTATCATTAAGGTCCTACTTGTACTAATTTGATACTGGAAACACACTACTAAACAATTAATTCAATAAATTTTCGGTCAGTTGGTATATCGCCTTTTTCTTCAAAAATAATAATTTAGACACAAAAAATATTAGTGAGATTTACGAAAAAGATGGAGAACGCAACCAATTACTAAGAGTGTCGCTCATAACAGCATCGGTTAAAAAATTAATCAAAAAAGGGGAAAGTGAGCTGCCTTGGCGAACACTACTGCTGGTTGCAAATTTGTACGTTAATTCGTTATAGACCTTGCCATGACCGGAATTATTTGTATAGAGAGCGCATATAATATAAAAAAATTTTGTGAGAACACCACTTTTTGACAGAATATCGAATTAAAAATTGCGATCCACCGAGGCAAATTAAACGTTGAAGTCTAGAAAAACGGCTATTGTGAGGCGACGATGTAAATTTCACTGTCCGAGAACTTGCTTCATTGTTAAAATAATATCTATACAACCCCGAACTGAGTGGAATCCAGCTTCTTATTCTCCAGTGTGTGACTAGTGTGAAATGCCAAGACGACAATGGATAATCGAAGCAAATAACCTAGACACGACTGGATTCAAGCGAATACCACTATGGTTATCTAACTAATTACGACAGCCTTGTTTAAAGATAGGAATGATCGTCGACTGATTCCAATCAAATGGTATTTCTTTTTATTCCATACAGCAAGAAAAAGGTTAGTCAACATCCACAAATCTATATCGTTACCATCCTTTAATTATCCAGGAACCAAATCACCACAGCCTGACTGTTTGCGAATTTTAAGAGAAATGGTTACATTCCGTATTTCTAACTCTGATGATCCTTCGAGACTAAAACTCCACTCTGTTGATACAGGCATTCATTTGGGAATTGGAACTGACGCAGTTGTCCAAGAAAACTGATTTTGAAGTGTTCAACCCTCGTATCATGACGATTTATTTTATTGGTTATTAAATATTTGTTACTATCATTTATAGTTTAGCTAAGTTTACATTTTCTCGGACCTTTTGCGCGAGTAAGTTGGAGTAAACAAAGTCTATTACCTAATATGACGATTCTTCCAACTCTTAAACCTTTCTGGTCCAAAAGTAATGAAGCTCGACTTTTAGACGGCGCTTAAATTGGCGTCTTACACTGCGACGAGTATTATTACGCGCCGAGCCAGTTGGAATTTGGCGCCTTGTTTCAAATATCTCCACAGATTTTAAAGAGAGCCAATGATTAATTTTTCTCGGAGGCTTGGAATTCCACATACAGTAGTACCTGCATTGTGCATAGTGGATCTTATCTTGGTCCACAGTTGATTAAAATTTTTGCCATCAAGACCAGTTGGCTATGAACGTATAATAACTCTATATTTTTGTCGGAAGGACGCTTCATCGAGTTTTCTTACACCTATCTGTGGTTTATTCTTATTTATTTCCCCGGAAAATTTTAGTGCAAATCTGCATCAGATAAGTGCGGGGTTCGAGTTGACATAATTGTTCCAAAAAGAACAAAAATTCTGGATGAAAACTCTGAATCTATAACTAATTGCTACATTATTTATTTGAGTTCATCGTTTTTGCTGGAGCTGGAGGACGCTATGTCGCACAGCTGTCCAAAAACTGTTCACCATTACCTTTGCGCTTCGAGCTTAACTATTTATCTTAAACCTTAATGAAATTCTCCGTTACTTAAGCGACCAACTTGAGCATTCATATCACCCATAACGAAGACTATATCTTAATTTTGAGCTCTACATGGTAAGGAGCTTAGTTTGGAGTAAAAGGCGTCCTCGCTAGCAGTAGGTGCATATGCAGAGACAACGTAAAGTCAAAAATGCTTACGGACTTTTGCATTGATTTTAGTAGATTTTTATAAAAACTACCGCACAAAGTCGTCTATTTACAGGAATTCATTGAATTAAGCAAGCTTCAGGTAGAGTGCTAAGGACAATCCCGTAGCCCCATTTACCGGCTTGAGAAAACTCCTTGGAACGAGATGTTTGCAGCCAATACTGAGTTGATTAAAACGACGCACCAAGTTGTGTAATGAACGTAGGATCCAGTATTTTGGATTCAGATACACAACAAACATCAAATTCTAAATTTTTCAACGTTCGTGCAAGAGTTTCTTGTCCAAGTTGTTTTAATGTTCGCACATTAAATGCGCAAATGACAAAGCCAGCCTATTTTTAATGAATGATAATCTATTTAAACGATTTTAGATATTTGGCAACCCGATATTGCGCGCAATGATATTATCTACACCAACAACATGCATGATTTTTCTAAAAGAGCGTTTTGGTTTGATTGAAAATAGGAAAAAATGGAAAAGAGGCCGAATCGGATACTCAGTAGATAAAGAAACAGTTTTTATACTGCGTGATGGCTGAAGCAGTATGTAATCATTATAATTTGCATCGTTCATTGTTATATGTGATTTTTTAAAATAACACTAGGTTGCTCATTCCTAGTTTGTTTGGTTTCCTTCTTTTAGATAATCTGCCAAACAAGGCTGATGAGCACTATCTGCCCAGATGATAGTGACCAAAGTTCCCTTAAGCAGCAGAAAATTTCCATTTGCGTCTGGCATGCTTGTTCTCATTCCGTCACTGCAAATTTTACAATAATTGATACAGCGCAGTTAGAACAAACTCGAGGCTATACTTGAAACGGGATGCTGGCAATGTCACAATAGAACCGACAAGGCTCATTCTACCATTCCCGTACTGACTAGATTGTGCCCGTCAGGCGTCAGGCCGAAATTTCTATGATTACGGATCGAAATATATATATAATCAGTATAAATAAGACATTGAAAAATGTAGGAAAGGAAATTCATAATGTAGACCGATTTCGTTTTACTGGGTAATAATTTAGTATTTGCCAGAATTAACACGGCCGCGTCTCGAACTAGGGCACCTCTTTTACTGAGTCTTGCAACTCTGCACTGCACCACTCATGCCAAGAACAATAAGTTTTTATTTACACAGCGATTTATATTGTTCGAATAATCTCTCATTCAGTATAAGCTTTTTTGGAATGATTTCTGAACTGTGCTAAAACTGGAAACACGATAATTAATTTTAAACACACACAATACCACCTGGAAATGTGATATATAATTAAATTATCAGTGCAGGATTTTAATCATATATATATATATATATATATATATATATATATATATCACAGCCCAGTATCGAAAATAAAAATAATTTTGGTACATACGACTTTTAAATCATATGACTAAACAATAATTGATTGCGCAGGTGATGGTAAATACTCCTTTAATCAAGTTTGCGTGCTTGAAGTAACCACAAATCCAATTGTATTTAACCAGCCGTCGAAAAACATAGCAAAATCATATAATTTTCTGCAATTATACATCTGCATCTTGATATAAACGCCAATCCCATTATGCACATACATTTTTCAGTAAATTGGGGTACAAATATTAAATTTTGCCTAATGATTAGAGCAACAGATTACTAAACAGACATGCTTAGATTCGTACCTAGCTCAAAGCAAATTCTAAGCAGTACGTGAAGAGTTCCCTATAAAGACGACACCGGTTTACGTAATGATTTTATTTTAAACAATATACGATGCATGGTTTATACTGACAAATGTATGTAAATAATGGGCAAGATCAAGATTGTAATATTGATTAAAATTATAGCGTATGAATTGATAGTTATTATAATACATTGAAGTCTAGAAGTTAAAGTTTGATAATGGATATAATTATGTGCGTAATAAGCATTGTTTGGGTAAGTTTATTGAAGCATATTCCGTGACCTGTTGCAGTTTATATCCGATGCAGTAACTTGAATTGATTTACGTATTATACGCGTTCTTCAGATACTTCGACGTTACGTTCGTCAACTACATGCCTTTTTATCTTGTACCATTCTGATTTCCCTCTTCATCTCTATTGCAGTAATTCTCTAAATACATTGTGTGCAGTTTATGTATAACATCATTAAGTGTAGAAACCGGCAAAAGGTTATTTTTTTTAATAATGCTAAATTTCTGTTATTACATCTGTGTGGATTCGCAGATATAGTTAGTGCGCCTCTGGAAGTATTAATCGCTTCCATGTCAGTCATTTTTCTGTTTTCATTTTGCAGCATTTTACCTCTTCCTCTTTACTTTGACACATAAGGGTACCGGTTTTTTAGCTTCAACATTTATTGCAAATAATGTTTAGATAAAAATTCTTCTGCGGGAGATGAAAATATTGCCGATAATTTTATCGTTCTAGGTCTTCGTTCTGATGTTTTTGCTGATTCGGATGAACTATGTAGTGTAAAGTTCTTTGCTGGAATCTTTTCATTTATATCAATATTAAACCAGCTAAATTGGATAAAATAAAAGGCAAATTTCTGCATGTTGGAATCCGTAAGTTTTTGTTTGATAGCAAGTGCCTCATATATTGTCCTATCACATTTCGTACTGCAAAAGGCGGAAAAATAGTTTGATCAATTTTGTGGCCATTGTTGATTATGTGATCTGTAATAGCCGACTTCCTCACTGGTACTCGACTTTGCTTTTAAGCTTCTTGGACGCATGTTGATAAATACGGCAGGTCAACTGCTTTTTTTCTTTTTGTTATCACTGCTGTTACACATACATTAGAACTTGTGAACGTTTAGAATGTGGGATAGCAATGGAAACTAATCTTTACCTAACGACTCGCTATACGTTAGAATCGTATTCATCTTTACATTTAGAAAATTTGCTTCTTTACTCCAATTAGTCTCCGACTTATAATTGCTGCCGGAGTTTCCTCTCGATATTACATATCGCGATAATCCTTTGAATTTGCATTGCCCGTTGGAGGAAGTTGTATGGGTCTCACATTGACATCAATTTTCCGTAATGTTTACTTCGATTTAGATATTCCACTCCAGTTTCACCTTCAGAACAGACCCTTCTAATATGGTTGGGCAGAATTTTCACCACATTCTATTTGTAAAACTTAGGAAAACAATTTTTTAGAATGAAAATGTGGGGCAGTAGAAGTTCATGGCCTGCGTAAGGCTTGAGCAAGATGCCCGGCCTTTTCTCAAATTAGTTTAAATCTGGTCATGTGGTTAGTGTAATTTTTAAAATTAAATCTCTGAAGAAGGAACCAGAATTGGAGTACAAAATCGTTAGACGGAATTTTATTTCCAGTGGTTAGTACGAATGGAATGGAAGCCTTCGGATTGATGATACCACGATGCCGCGGTCAGCGTGAACTTATAATAGATTATCAATCAGACATTTCAGGAACCAAGGCTGATAATCAACCAACCACGGAAGAATCTCGTGGATACGTTAAATATGGTGACTGCCCTGCGCAATCAAGAAAAACAACTCTCGAATTAGCTTTATGTATTGTGAAATCAATGTGTTATTAGACCCTCCTTCATTGTGAAATGTAAATTGGTATCTACATAACCCGCTTCGTCCTGGGCTCTTGCCAAATTTATTGTGTTACCAAAGTATAAGTACAGGCATAGTCAATGTAACTGGGAGTTGGCGTCGACATATATCTCCTCGGCCTACTATTCTATTCTTTCAAAGACAGCGTTTAATTTTGCTTTTAAAGTTGCTGATTCATCTTCCTACCTCACGCCGGTTTTGAATTTCAACTGGTCAGGGATAATAACCATTGTTGTCCCGCCATATTTAGATACTTCTTTATTTACTACACCTGAACCTTTATCAGGTGTCGCTAAACATAGACACTTACTTATTTAAACGTGTTTAATACACTCTATGCGCATTTTGTGAACAGCTTATTTAATTTATTACTCAATCTAAATTGCTCCACAACTTTAGCGATTTCCGCTTTTATGCCTTGTTCATTGGCATCGTCTAAGAAAGTATTTCTGATTATTGCTAATTAGAATCTCGATTGCGGCCAGAATATTCGTAATATTTCATTCATTACGATTCATTTTGAAGACAACAAATTTCGTTTCATGAGAAAAGTTTTCTTTGTGGTGTTTTTATAAAATTTCTATAAAATTGGACCAACTGGGTTCTCACGGTTCATTAAATGATTCAAAAATTTGTAATCTTCTCTAATTAAGTCATTGCATATAGAAATTCTTATTCTGTTGTTTACCTATCCTATTTTACCTCCTAGGACTTCACATTCCATGAAGCGATAATACAACAGTGTAAAACTCAGCGCAGGGATGCTTCAACCAATATATAAAGATGCATGTTTTTAAAGACTAATGGCAGGATTTTGATTAAATATGTTACCAGTATAAACCTAATCTAGCATTAGGTAACATAGTAAATTCATCCAGTCGAGTGGTTTCGTCTGTATTGTTCAGAATTCACCGAGGGCATGACTCAAACTGAGACTTCGTTGCTTTGGAGTCAGGTACACGATACACTTCGTCAACATACAATTTCAAATCATACACCAACACTTTTCTGGTTTGTACTTCCTTCAGGTTGTACATATCTTGAATCTCCTACTAGCCCTTTCCGATTTTTCCTTACACAAAAGACACCATGCAACTTGAAAACTATATATTGATTTTAAGACAATTGACGGAATTTTGATTATATTTGATGTCAGTATGAACTAAAGGTTGCATTAATTAGCAAATGCGAATGATTCACTTGACCGTGTTTGTCCTTTCTTTCTTTTCTGGATTTGAAGTGGAAGGTACGTGAACTGAGGGGCATTTGCTTCGGAGTTTAGAAATCTATGTATTGCGCTCAACGAGCCGCATACTACACATGATTTGAAGTCATACATCGACATGTGTATTGGTTAGCATTTCCTACAGGTGGAACCCGACGCGAATATATTAAGAGACGAAGATCTAACTGGCCATCGCCGATTTGTCGTTATGCAACAGAAGCCATTACTATTCAAATCAATATAACTCCCCATGTCTATAATGAAAGTTTGTAGGTGACCTTTTAGAACACCAGGTTTTAAGATGTTCCAAGTAGGTTCCACCAGAAATAAATGCCTACACAAAACAAAAGTTTGTCTGTGAATTTAAATTGCTTGTAGTGTGCTGCAAGGGTGGCGCAGTGACACGAGTCCCAAAAATACATAGCAAAAGTGTTCTGTGTTGAGTTCTGGCTGCGGTAAATTCTGGACAAATCTTGAAGAGTTCTCAATAAGGACAAAACCGCTTAAGTAAATCAATCGCTATTGCTACTTCATTCCGTCTTAACATTGCACCGAAAACACACATAATAAAAATTCCTCCAATAATCTTTAAATCAATATAATTTTGTAAAGTTGCCTAACGACTTTTGTGCAAAGACAAATCATAGATGGCTATAACTCAATTCTTAAGCGATTCGAAAATAGTTCCACTTAAAAGAAGTGATAACCAGAAATATAGGTTTGTGTTTTACTCTAATTGCGATGTAGCCTGCGGCACGGTTAGCGCATTGGATAGAGTGCCGGAACCAAAGAAGATGTGTTCAAGTTCTGGATCTATTTGCGCGGCAAATTCTGTACAGTAGCTGAAGAGTTCTCATTGAATATGAAACCGGTCTACTTGATGAATTACCTTGGCTAATTAACATAAATATAAGTTTCTCAAGTGTTATGGTCTCAGACTTATAGTGACAGTTTTGGAATGGCTATTTAGAAATTCATGTCTTGATGGATTCTAAATAGGTTCCTCCTAATGGAACGACTAATCAGGAAGACAAGTTTGTACATGATTTCCTATTTCGTGTATTATGTGCCTCGTGCGGTTCAGTGGAGAATGTCCCAGATCCCGAAGCGAATGTGACCCGGTTCGCCTCCCACCCACAGAAAATTCTGGATAGTACTTTGAATGATTCTAAAGTGGACACGCCGGTATAGCGGATGAATTGCCTTTGCTACCTTATGCAAATTTCAATCCATGCATACAACATAAAACTTCAAGTTAATTTAATTGCCTTATGTGGAGTTGTGTATATTTCCTTGCGGTGGCTAGTTAGATTTTTCGTTAGAAAAAATGCCAAATTAGATCAAAATAAATCAAATTCTTACCAAAATACTAAATTTGGATAGGAATGATAATTGCGTGTGTGGTGCGGCAGGTGTGGCACAGCGTTCATGCTGCCAGAATCATATGCGAATTTGTTCACGTTCAAGCTCCGATTGAAGCAAATTCTGCCAGGAACTGAACAAGTTCGTAATGATGACAGAACCATTCCACTTTATGAACTACGTTTTATATAATAAAAACAGTTTAGCTTTTACTGCCACCATGAGATTTCAAAGTCCAATATAAAATTGCGTTTAGTTATGTTTTCTATTCTTCACCATTTCGGACTAATAGCCATACGTTTGTGAATTCGTAAAATAGTCCTATTATTTATTTCTTTAATCAAGGTTGCGATCTTGATATAACCAACTGAACCATTATGTAACATTTAATTGTGAGTATAAATCAAGCATTGTATAGTGAAAGAAAGGCAATTCCTCCAGTGGACCGGTTTCGACCTTATTGGGAACTCGTCACTTACTTTCCGGAATTTGCTGCGGACAAGGCTTGAAACTGTTCACGTCTACTTAGGAATCTGTTGCTCCAGTCACTGAACCACCCTTCCATACACTAAACACAATTTTTTAGTTATATACTAACTAATGTTTCTTAGATTAGATTCGAGTCCTGTCTGCAGGAAATTCTGGTCAGTACATGATGAGTTCCCAATAAGGACGTAACCGGTACACTGGATGAATTTCTTTGTCTACACTATACAATACTTAATTTATACTTACAAATGTAAGCAAATAGTGGGTCAGGTTTTTATATAAAGATCTCAACCTTGATTCAAATAATTGCTATGACCAATATTCGTTAAATTTAAACATAATAATTTTTAGTCTGAGGGGCTGCCATTCATCTAATTGAGACATTAAATCAGCTTTCTTTTTATGATAGCTCCGTAAAATCTGGTGAAAAAAATGAACATCTTAAAATAGGCTTCATATGGTTCTATGTATGGAAGTGAGAAAAATAATTTTCCTCTTAGTTATTGCGCTTTTTTAATTAATGAAATTTGAACTGCATGCCACGATATACAAAAAATGGATAGTCTCAGAAGTTAAAAGTGAAGCCAAATCAATTTGTCCGTTTATAAATCAATTTAGAATAATTCATGAGTTATCTCTGGCATGTCGATTAAGGTCAAATTCTGATTGTTTGTTCGAATATTTATATGAGAAAAATAGCATTGAAAGGACAATGGTGTTCATTTAAGTTTTCTGTTACAAAATGTAACATAATATAGACCCGTATTAATATTTTCAATATGAGAATGTACATCAAGTGACTTTGAATATAAGATTAATGATTAAATCTTGCCCGCATCGAGGAATATGAATTCTACTAATTTGGAATCCTCGATTTTATATAATTTATAATTCGTCATCCATTGGAATAACGCAAGCAAAGGTTTTAACTTTCTTCCAGCCAAGTTTTGAAAGGTGAAATGTATGATAAAATTACATTTGAATCATTAACTAGAATAGTAATGGACTTAAAGTAAGTGAATGAGAAACACGCCGGTCTGTGCTTGGGTAAAATTAAAGCTGATGAGCTGAAGAGGACAATGGCAGTGTATTATATAGATTCGACAACAAACGTAAATGCATTTATCTTCTCTATAAATAATTGCGTCAAAATAATACCAATTTTCACACTCGTCTAATAACTTTTTACGATAATATTTTACACCCTGGATAATTCTGACAAGAAAATCAAATATCCTTAATTTGGTTATCCTAAACCGTTGCATTCGTTGTTTTTTGGGAGGGTTCCATAATGTCATGCATAAAAAACAGCCTGAATATTCAATATACATGTATTAATCTCTCGTTAACAAGGTTAGACAAAATTTTATTAAAAATGGCCGTGTTAAAAACTTATTCAATAGTATCCAATATATTTTTCGAAAACAAACTCTCGGTAACCGTTTTGAGGTGCTGAAATGGTATTCAAATTACTTTAACTTATATTTTTACTAAAAGCAAGGTTGCGATCTTGATATAATCACCTGGCCCATTAAGTACAGACATTTGTCAGTATAAACTATGAATTGTATAGTGTAGAAAAGGCGAATCGTCCAGAAGACTGGTTTTGTCCTTATTGGGAACTCATCATGTACTGTCCAGAAAGATAAACCGAAGACGGCATGAACGGAATGTATAATCCCAAGCAAATTCGTTTAGTGCTTACTGGCGACTCATCAGTAGGAGCCGGTATTACGCCCTTTAACCACTATATATTTGGGTGAGGAATGTGGGATAATAGGACGGCACAATCTCATAGACGAATAAGTAAACCTGCAGTAGTGAAGCTAACATCATATAAAGTCCTTAAAATGCGACTTCCACTCTAACTCAATCTATATAATATAAATATACTGAGTCTGTAAAGAATACTAATACTATGGCTATTGTGTTGGTAACCGATACCAACATTATAGTACCAAAAAGTTACATGGTACTAACACTATGTTTGCCGACTCGGTACATGGTACCAACATGTTGGATGTCAATGTATGCTATAGTTCACCGTAATTTAGAATTGCAACTATTTCTGAACACATGTTACTCCAGTTAAACCATACACTCTGGCCTTCATCGATATCAGTTATCACATTTCGCGGTAAGCATGACATCATTGAATTCAATATATAATGGTTAAATGCTGTTTGTTTCGGAGAGCTAATATATATGCAAGGATATATTAGGTGTTTCGAACCTAGTAACAAATTAGTTCAGTTTTGACCAGAAGGATAAACCGGAGACAGCCTGAACGGAATGTATAAACCAATGCACATTAGTTTCGTGCTTACTGGCGACTCATCACTCACTCTATAAAAAATATATATACCAAGTCTGTACAGGCTACTAACACTATGGCTATTGTGTCAGTAACCGATACCAACCTTATAGTATCGAATAGATACATGGTACTAACTCTATAGTTTCTGAGTCGGTACATGTTACCACATTCCTCACCCAAATATATAGTGGTTATAGTGCGTAATTCCGGCTCCTACTGATGAGTCGCAACTAAGCACGAAACGAATGTGCATGAGATTATACTTTCCGTTCATGCGGCCTTTGGTTTATCCTTCTGGTCACAACTGAACTAATTTCTTACTAGGTTCGCAACACCTAATATATACTTGCATATATATTAGTTTTCCGCAACAAACAATATTTAACAGTTCGTGATTAGTTTCCAAAAAATACAAAATCTGTCTACTGAATCAGTCGCCTTTTCTACACTATGCAATTCTTAGTTTATACTGAAACATGATGAACTTATTGTGTAAGGTTTTTATATCAAGATCGCAACCTTGATTATAGCTTTTTTTATCACTACCCGCGCAACCAATATTCGTTTAGCTTCTATGTTTAACAAAATTCCATGACGTATTATTGTTCATTTATTTGGCTTTGAAAATAATACAAAATATATTATATACAAACGAATAACTCGTTTCTTGAAGGAGCTTCTTTGTTGCGAACCTGGATTAATTGAAATTACCTGATTTGCGTTTTGACTAACGCAGCTTTCATTGTTTCAGTAATTTTATTTTTGCAATATATTTCGACCTACTTTACCGTAGGTCTTCATCAGTTGCATCTCACGAAAAAATGAAGCCAGCAACGAGACGAGTACAACCTCACGAGAAATACCTTTTGATTGATTTGAACACTGTATATCCACAGGTAATTGGAAATATTGTATTAGGCAACGCGTAATTTGTAACAGGTTATTTATAACATGAACTGGAGGATTTTACAACGTCAGAACGGACACGAAGTTTAATTTAATATAGGCATGCACTAAGTCCTTACTATCGTCGCCGGCAAAATGACTCAAGTCCATCTTACGAATGATCAAGAAATCCAGTTAATTAGATAATGTAGTCTACCATCAGTGTTATTATAAAAGTAAAAGAAGTTTTAACTTTAAATCAAGCCATCGGAATTTCATCTTCAAAGCATGATTATTATCTATACAATATACCGCCACGGTAAAAAGTTTCAATTGCACGATTTTATAACTAATTTGTCTTTCAATGATACTGAGAACGAGGCTGATGCTTAACGCTCGCTAATCTATTATAAAGGTGTACTCTGTTCACGATCGGCATCAATTGCCCTATTAGCAAGCTACTTCTACGCAATACATCAAATTATTATATGCCAGATTCAAAAGAATTGACATAGACACTTTATGCATTACGTTTGACGTGCCTAGTAACACTTTATTTTATGGGACACCAATGGTATATGCCATAGTCAGCATCGTCAGAATGTGTAGTCCTATGCACTTTATTTGCGGCTGATTCTAGAATACTCCTACGTAAAAGAAAAAAGCATCTTACAAATGTCCCACATTACTCAATCAAATATAAAGTGGGTTTAGGGCAATATTCAGTTAGTAGGAAAATAATGCAAACACGCAATTGCTCCTTTTGGTCATGCCGATATATTCACCTAAAATCGGTCCTTTATTCAATAATTTGCTACCAAATATGAATAAACATTGGAAAATGTCATAGATAAACACAATAATTTATGCCTATGCCATTATTTTTCTTTCGACAGCAGTTTAATTGTTGTCTCGCTTTTCTGCTAAACATGCTGCACAGCTTGTGTTTCAAATTTGAACTCTAAAAGTCGACTACTGTTGGAATAGTGTGACATACAAAACTCACTCAAACAAGTGTCTTGATATTATTCACTAAATATGTTCATCATTTGTTATATGAAACTATAAGCTTATTAGGGCAGACGACAATTAAAGGAAACAGTGAGTAATTCGAAAATTTTGGTCCCTTAACAATTACATCATATTACTGCATAATTGCGAAGGATGCTCTACGATTTTACATGCATGCAGCTCTCTACCGGAAACGGGAGTAAATGAGCGACCCATACGTGTACACATACGAATAATTGCAATAGACATTAATTCGTTAAGCAACTAATGAACATAATTATTAGTAAAATTGATTTATCTTCCGAATATTAATCTTTTCTGGTGAAAAATGACAGTGAAATGAGCTGTATTTTTTGATGATTCAATATTTTAGAAATACTTTACTAATTTATCGTATTATTCGAGTGTTAGTGCGCATGGTAGATAAAAGACGAAGCACTATTTTTTCATGAAATTTGGAAGTTATTTATTGCCTTGATGCACTATCGAAATAACACTGTAAACTTCATTCTCAGAATAGGTTTTTGTAAACTGTATCGCATTTAAGAAAACCAGCATATGATCTTTTGTTCTTTTTCTTACCTGATTATTTGCTATTTTGTCTAAATGGCCAATTAATACTCTGCGATACAATACTTTCACTTTATTAATGGTAGATCACGCTATCCCTATACATATGCATCCCATAGGAGATTCAATTCATAGGGTGGGCCGTTTTCATCCTTATTGGACACGCATGAATTTCTGACAGTTAAGCTGAAGACAGGGCATAATAAATTCGGAACCATGCAACTCATCCACTGCGTCACACATATCGCACAATGCATTTCATTTTTAGTTATATAATAATTTATATTTTTTGAGTCGGTATTTATTTTGGGTGGTGCCTTTTTGACATCGCTTAGGAAATAATGTTCCAAATGGACACCCCGATTTCTAATTACAAAACAGACACCAGGCCTAATTTCAAATTAATATTGCGTTTCTGTAACATGGCATGATTTGATTCCTTATATTTTCATATCATTAACTAAACATTGTATACAGTAGAAAAGTCAATTAAGCAAGCTAAATACTGTTTTTTTTGCGGAGAACTAATATATATGCAAGTATGCATTAGGTGTTGCGAACCTAGTAACAAATTAGTTCAGTTGTGACCAGAAGGATAAACCAAAGATAGCATGAACGTAAAGTATAATCTCATGCACATTCGTTTCGTGCTTACTGGCGACTCATCAGTAGGAGCGGGTATTACGCACTTTAACCACTATACATTTAGGTGTCTTTGGTTTATCCTTCTGGTTACAACTGAACTAATTTGTTACTAAGTTCGCAACACCGAATACATACTTGTAATTAAACAAGCTAACCGATTTTATCCGTTTTAGGCATTAAATTATTTGCCTTAATTGCCGAGGCTGGTACTCGAACGGGAGGTAATTTTTAAAAAGGTCTAAAACTTATGGTCCATTGAAACTTTAGGTCAAAGCTATGTCAAATAAGTTTCTCCTAAACCAAAGACTGACAAATTGCAAAACTTAATATATAGCTGTAAATTTTCGGCAGGTTATGGTTTTGATGGTACATTGGAAACGTAGCAAGATCCTAAAGCAATCAAGCCCAGTTCGAGTACCAATCAAGCCAATTCCGGTAAGTACTAAATCAATGCCCGAATATATATAAAAATATTATCAGTATACTTTAACTTAAATTATATATATATATATATATATATATATATTTATAAATATATATATATATATTGTGTTCATTAAACGTGTAAAATTACAGCAATGGTAAAGGTGTTCTTTGGATTATTTATGGTTTTGGAGTGTGCATATATATGTGCATCTAGGTGTTTTATTCTTATTTAACTAAGTTATATTTGATATATAATTAGAATTCTTTCAATGAATGGAGTTTTTTCCAGGTTTTGTGCTTTTGACTGGTACTTATTCGTTAGTGTGTCATTGGTATTCATTTTTTCGTGTCAAATTAGTCATGAAATGCATTGTACTCCAAAAGTTACAACGAAGAATATGAAAGATTTCATTATTAATCACTCTTCGATTGTTAAATTTGGGTCTGTTTCAGTGATGATAATGTTATCGCTTGCACAGCTGTTTCTACTTAATTATGCTTACTGCCTTATAAGTAATTAATTGGTCAAGAGTTTATATCAAAACCGCAACCTGGATTATAATAATGGAATGTTTGTTGTTACTGGTCCACCGGAGGGTTGCGTTTATATTGATATAAGAATATGTTTGCTTGCTTTGATTACTAGTGACCGGTTAAATAAGGGATGTTGGTACTAGTAATTGGTGAATAGGCCTCCGTTTAAGAATTAAAATTTCTCCGATTTTTCTGTATGTAGATCTAAAAATTTTATAAAATAGACTGTGTCCAGTTTTTAAAATATTCTTTAGATTTACTCATTTTCTATATATGTGCAAGGCAATATTAAACCGATTTCTGCGGGAAATGTTGGTGGATACTTTTTTTATATTGACATACTACACGTCTAATATACGTGCGCCTTCCAATCACAACAGATTTGAACTTCCGAACATCTTAATTTATAACGTGAATTACGCGTTTATAGTAATGACAGGTTTAATCTGTTGAGGTGTTTGATGTTCATAAATAAGTAACGAATTAAATCATGAAATAGATCACGTAAGGTTGCCATAGAAGTTCGACGGATATTTAATAAAAGTTAATGACACATGAAATTAGACAATTCTACTTTCCCGGATTATCGTCTCGCCCAATTCATCTTCTAGCTCGAAATATTCCCTGTCGGTATGTGTATGAGTAGGTTAATAAGGAGAATAATTATTGTTCACTAGACCAATTTGCAAAATTTGGTTTGCAAGTGTTCTACACGACAAAAAACCTGGCTGCATCATGTAGTTCAGATCGAGTTCCCGAAATGCAAAACTCACCCATTCTTTTGGATGGTGCTTTTGAAAATGAAGCGATTGTCAGATGGTTAATTTCCCAATAGAGACAATTCAAATCACCGAGAAATTTATCAAATAATTCGTTAAATTTCTAACTTCCCTTTCACACATAATGCTTTAGCTAAGCAATGTTGGTGGTGAAAATAAAATATTATTGTTATAGGCGTATTTATATTTAACATTATATTAAAAGTTATTATAAATAAAATGAAAAATTAATAATTCTGTAAAAACAATTAGTCACACTTCAATTCTGGTGACGGAAAATGGTTTTGTTACCACGTTGCATATACCTTCCAGAAAAATAAATTTATTTGGCCGGGTAACCACTTACGTAGTTAGAAAAGAATGAGAAATTTAGATGGAGGTTGTCGAAGAATATTAAAATATTTATTGCAAATTTAACCTATTTATTCCTGAATAAGTTATAACACGTATGTTATATATATATATATATATATATATATATATATATATATATATATATATATGTCAATGTATATAAGATGGCAATAAATTTCTCAGCTTTCTTCCGAGTCTTATTTTATATCACATACTATTGCTAAAAATGTAATTATACAAACAACCGAGAATTTCAAATTAATGACATAGAATGTTAAGACATTTTTTAAAAGATCTTACATATAATTTAAATCGATATAAGAACACATGATTCACCAAGCAAAATATAATACAAATAACGAAAAATTTCTTATTTTTATTTCTAGGCAAGTATAAATTCAATATAAATTACTGATCAATTCATAATTAAAGTGAATACTTTTTAAATATGCGAAATAAATTTAAAGCAATATCCCATAATAGTAATATAAAGTAAATATTTTTATGAGCTAAATTTTACAACATAAATTTTAAATGTAAAATAGTGCAATGCATTAATAAAAAAAGGTGCGAATATTAATGTACATATCTCATAAATGAATATTTGAATCGCTTTAGCATTTTGTACTGAATAACGATTAAGAACATGTCTACAGACTTTGAAATCTGACAGGAGTAAATTTCAAGAAAATTTGGAATTCCTCCTTAAACTTAATTTGTGCAGCAGCGACAAAAACATTATTCTTGTTAATGAATCAAAACAACAAAAATCGGAATCAAAATTTTCACCCTTATTTTAATTAAAAATATTAAAATTTACCTAGTTTTTTTAATTCATAAGTTAGAATTTCTTAAATATTACTTAAAATTAAAAATCTTAATTCTACAATTACAACCGTTCATATTCAAAAACAGCTATACTAAAATTCAATTAGACCTCATCAAAATATAACCTAAAGTAAGTTTTATCAAATAAACAATTTTTATATGTAGCCGAAATATGCCCACCATTTATTGTATATAAAAAAGTAAAAATTTAATACATTACGACAGAAAGAAGTGAAAAAATGATTTACATATGTTCAACTTCAAATAATCATAAATAAAATTTGTCTTTGATAAAGTTATTAAATGCTTATTTTGTGATTTTTAGCTACTGGAATAATTTTAACTAAAAATAGTCCAAAAAATCTTTATTAAACTCACAAATTAACACACTTATGTCTTTAACTATTTATTCATAAGAAATTTTGAAATTCTGATCTGCATTGAAAATAGTCGCATTATAACAAGTGTCCTTCGTACGATAGATTTGAATGCATGTATTAACTAAGAACACACTGCCTGTGTTAGTTGATGGGAAAAAACTTCGATGATAATAAATGTTTATTTCGCACACTTTCTTACATTAGATGAAAAATGTATAGTAAAAAATCATAGAATGAAATGACAGTCATGCGTGGAATAAAAGTAGCGATTCTGAAAATGTTACTGTTATCTGTAAGTAGCATAAAGATTTGTGCTAAATAAACGTATTCTATAAAATTGTACATCAATATATATATATATATATATATATATATATATATATATATATATATATATATATATAACATTAAAAAAACTTATAATTTGAAGCAATAAACAGAACTTTCCTCATAATAATTGATATATAAATATACTTAGTTTAATTGCACTGAAGCTTGCAGCATTTCGTAATAAGTGCATGTGGTTTACTCTGGATACTTCGCAATGACTCGAATTGCGGTTTCAAATCGCCTACTTTATTTGCCTAACACCTTGTGCGGTTGTTTTCTGCTGTGAACTGACACTCTTACAACGATGAACAATGCGTCTTTCTCGGCACATATTGCAACGAACTTCACAGCACCTGGGTAAATGCATAATTATGACCAATTTACTAAAAGTAACATTGCATGTTATCCGTGTCGAAATCAGCACATTGTACGAATATAAAAATGATCTATTCATCTTATCGAATAAAACATGAAACTGGAAAAGCGATTATAAAAACAAACTACCGCCAGTCGCACGCAGTGACGCGTTTCGACCTTCCATGATCACCATCAGAGTACGACGGCAAACTGACTAGCGATGATCAAACCGCATTGCATATATATGAAAAGCAAAATTAGATATTCGGCTCTCACCTCTAGCAGTCTTGCATGGAAGCTTACTTTATTTAACTTCAATAAATTACACAGGGTTTACGAAACATCTGTCACACATGCATACATTGAGAAATCCATATATTCAATTTATCCGAATGTAAACGTGCTTCTTAAAATGATAATGCAAATAGGGGAAAGTCAAAAATTTGTAGAGCAGCGTGTATTTTACGCGCATGCCATCATAGCCCGTTCATTTCTTCCAAATTTATCGAGCGAAACCTGGTACTCACGAGGCTTCATATGATATGAAGGATTGAATTATTGGTTACAAACAAAATTAGTAATTCATTCGTAGACAAATTCTGGCCATTATGTCTGAAAATTTATAAGTAGAATTAAAATAATGAATTTAGATTTTTTCTGTTTAGTTGATTCCCCTGTTATTGTAGAAACTAGTAACGGCACACTGACTAAATTTTGCGACTATTTCAGAAAACCAACTCACCAGGTAAAAACTACTGAGTGAGTGCCAACGTAGAAGCCCGCTTCTAATCAATACTATTCCAGGCTATGCTATAGTTGCAGATTTTCTGAATAGCTGATCTTCTACACTGTACTAATGTTCTATCTCCTATACCATGGTACTAGATCAATAAGCAGTGATTCAATCATCCTGAAGCTCTATGTGAATAATTGTTTCTAGCCAAAAATACTATTTTGGAAAACACACATATACATACACCCACACACATACATAAATAGATAGATAGATAGATAGATAGATAGATACATACATACATACATATATACATACATACATACATACATACATATATACATACATACATACATACATACATACATACATACATACATACATACATACATACATACATACATACATACATACATACATACATACATACATACATACATACATACATACATACATACATACATACATACATATATACATACATACATACTATACATACATACATACATACATACATACATACATACATACACATACATACATACATATATACATACATACACCATACAGACATACATACATACATACATACATACATACATGCATACATACATACATACATACATACATACATACATACATACATACATACATACATACATACATACATACATACATACATACATACATACATACATACATACATACATACATACATACATACATACATCATACATAAATACTTATATATATATATATATATATATATATATATATATATATATATATATATATATATATATATATATATATATGAAGCTTCATTTGTTTCGTGAGATGCAACTGATGAAGGCCTACGGTAAGATGGGCCGAAATATCTTGATAAAAGAAAATTACTGGAACAATGAAAGCTGCGTTAGTCAAAACGCAGATCAGGTAATTTCTATTAATCCAGGTGCGAAACACGGAAACTCCTTCAAGAAACAAGAAATAGTTTCGTTCAATAACTTGTTAGAGAGTAAAGAATAAATCAATTAGGCTTTAAACGCGACCCAATAGAATGGTTTACGCTGAAATTTTTACTCGACAAAATGTATTTGTGTCTACAGTGTGTAAGGACAATGGTACGTACTGTGTCTCTTAAATCATCAAATATTGCTACATAATCCTATAAGCGACGTGTCTTTATAGTCTGACATCTGTGAGTTAGGTTTATTTCTATAAAAATGTCTGTATAGATAATTTATTAAATCAGGGTTGCGATCTTGATATAAACACCTGTTCCTTTATGTTCATAACTTTGTCATTATAAACAAATC
Source organism: Eudiplozoon nipponicum (assembly GCA_029291075.1). Lineage (NCBI taxonomy): Eukaryota > Metazoa > Platyhelminthes > Monogenea > Mazocraeidea > Diplozoidae > Eudiplozoon > Eudiplozoon nipponicum. Next base: position 39,825 of record JAQBSW010000892.1, on the reverse strand, counting down.
AATGTATAATACGGAAAAGGAAATTAATCCAGTAAATAAACGAACATTGATTGCGCGGGCGGTGATAACAATAATTATAATCAGGGTTGCGATCTTCACATTAAATACTTACATATGTCAGTATAAACTAAAAATTGTATAGCTTAGAAAATGCAATTCATCCAGTAGACCGGTTTCGTCCTTATTGGGAACTCATTATGTACTGAAGTAAACACCAATCCCATTGTATTTAACCAGTCGTCGAACATCAGAACAAAACTACCGCCAGTCCCAACGCACTGACGCGTTTCGACCTTCGTGAATAGAAATTGAGAAACCGACATTTGCAGTCACATAGAATGTATGCATGACTACTAGAGGTGAGAGCCGCATATCTAATTTTGCTCTACATATATATGCAATGCGGTTTGATACGCGCTAGTCAGTTACCGTCGTACTATGATGATGATCATGGGAGGTCGAAACGCGTCAGTGCGTTGCGGCTGGCGGTAGTTTTGTTATGTTGTTCGACGAATGGTTAAATACAATGGGATTGGTGTTTACTTTAAGTTTGCAAACTTGAGTTAAAGAATTATTACCACCACCCGCGCAAAAAATTATTTTCTCATGATGTACTGGCCAGAAATTGTCGCGGACAGGGCTCGAATCTGGGCACATCTGCTTCGGAATCTGGTGCTCTAACCTCTGAGCCGTCCTGCCGCAAACTACACTACGCACACTTTTCATTTATATACTAACTACTGTAACTTTGTTAGTCTATTTTTCCTTTAGTTGAAGCTCATATGGCGTCCATTTCGGCCCAAAGTTCCAACTAACCATCCTCAAATGTCATTACTGAAGAAGAAAATTTATAAAATTAAACGAACATTGGTCGTGTGAGCAGTGATAACAATTATTATAACCAATGATACGATTTTGATATAATCATCTGACCAATTAATTACTTATATTTGTCAGTGTAAACTAAGAATTGTATAGTGTAGAAAGGCAATCCATCCAGTAGACCGGTTTCGTCTTTATTGGGAACACTTCACGTACTGGTCAGAATTTACTGGGGACAGGGCTCGAACCTGGGCACGTCTGCTTCGGAATCTGATGCTCAGGTTCAGGCCCTGTCCTCGGCAAATTCTGGCCAGTTCGTAATGAGTTGCCAACAATGACGAAACCTGTCTATTGAATGATTTGCCTTTTCTACACTATACAATTCTTAGTTTATACTGACATGTGTAAGTAATTAATGGGTCAGGTGCTGATATCAGGATCGCAACCTTGATTATACTAAATGTTATCACAACCCGCGCAACCAATGTTCTTTTAACTATATAAATGTTCATTTCAATACCACTTCCCCATGTAGTGTGGTGTCTGTTCAGTAATGACAGATTGGGGATGGTTAGTTGGAACTTTGTGTCTAAATGGATGCCATATGAGCTCCACCTAAAGGAAAACTAGACAATTCTTAGTTTATACTGACATATGTAAGTAATTAATGGGTCAGGTGCTTGTATCAAAATCGCAACCTTGATTATTATAATTCATCCAATAGACCGGTTTCGCATTCAATGGGAACACTTCAAGTACTTCCCAGAATTTGCCGCGGGTAGGGTTTGATCATGGGCACGTCTGCTTTGGAGTCTAATGCTCTTAACCAATGTCTGTACAGTTCATCTAATCTAATTAGAACAGAATAAACAAAATTATCCATATAATTTTTTTTGTGAATCACATCAAACCACTGTCAGGTGGTATAGTCCATGTATATAAATCTTAAATAAATTATTGCTCAATAACCGGTGAACGTAAACGCCAGGCCCACTATACCTGTTAATTAAGCTAATATTTGGTCTTATATAATCATCAAACCATCGTAGGATGCTTGGTAGCGAAATTCCGATTAGCAAGTCTAGACAAATGGAATTGCTAAACTTGCATACACTTAAATAAACATTGGTTGCGCGGGCGGTGATAACATTTAATTATAATCAAGGTTGAAATAGCAATACTCATGCGAAAGAAATCTAATTGCCTTAAGAGCACAAGTCGCATTTATATTTATCGAAAGTTTGATGAACTCCCATTCCGGCAGTCGAAGTCTTAACTAGATTTTAGAGTATTTTCACACCTTTCATATTTATTTTTCGCCAAATTTCCTATCGTAGGTTTGGTATGAGAACTTGCTATTGATTTTTGTTAGTGAGGCGATATTCCTCATTAACTGTAATTAATTTACTGAAAAATGTTGAAATTTTTATATTACGCCAAGGTGTATTGCAAATGATCCTTACCAAACAAATTTGCAGCCACATTTAAAATATTCTTCATATTCAAATGTGTCATATCCATTACCGCAACAAAGTTCATTACAGCTTGTGGAACTTCCATCATTTGTGGCATTGCAAAGTCTCCCTGCTACACCGAAATGACCTATAACAATATAATAAATACAAACTTCAATTAAATCTCCACTCAATTTCTCAAAACTGTAAAAAAAATTTCACAAAAATGCGAATAAAAAATGATGAATTAATAGGTACAATAAAGAATATATTCCGCATACTCATACGGTGCAATCGGTAGAAGTTAATAATAAATGAACCTTGCAATATTTACAACTATTACTAAAACAAGGGTTAATGGAGAATCGCATTCAATACCTACAAAATATTGATTGACAAATCTTTATCCAGATTAATGCTGTAGTCTTTTCTACATAGAACACAAACGTGTAAATTATTCACATTAATAAAGGCCTCTAAAGTTACTATGGATTTGCCCGGTATAACCAAAGTTTAAACAATACAATTGTTAGATTTTTGAAGATCAAAAGCGGAAGTTGAATCTATGTGTTATCTCCATCTCAGTATATAAACTCTGGTAATTTAGCATAAATATTGACCTTCTATTAAAACATGAAGTTTAGGTCTACATCTTCTTGGCCAAAATAAAGAAATTCCTTAAGATCTACTTTATTGAGTGTATTTTGGCATGAGCTAAAATATTCAAAGTTCTTTTAGCTGATTTAAAGTAAGTTGAGAACTAAAACTGAGAAAATTTCAATACAAACTAAGAATATCACATCAAATATAAATCTCCAGAAACGCTTTACAGTATTTTGATCTCCTTTAATTTAATTATGTGGATGTATTTGAAAGGAGGAGTTATACCAAATAAAGGTAAATAAATGTGAATAACTGACCATCAAATATGTTTAGCCTCTAAAATATTTTGTTTGAACACTGATGAGTAAATTGAAAAGTGTATAACTGTTTCATATGACGAGGCTGTCTGTCTGTTATTTCAAAAGCATTAAATATTTTAGGTAAACTGCTAACACGTTGAGTGGCTTTATTGTGATTTATTATGAATATCCGATTTTAGGGCGATTTCAGAGCGTAAAATTGAATTATTATAGTACCGTTGCTTGATAGGCACGTGTTGCATTTCTTCGGATCTGAAATGTAAGATAATTTAACAACAATGCCTCAACACAAGACATATCGATAAAAGAATCGTTGTATATAATCTCATTTTAGAGGAGTACATTTCAAATCACCACAAAACATTGTCCGAACGTTTGCTATCTGTAGGTAATATGTAGCCATTTTCGATACTCAAAGCGAATTTTAGCATATAGAAGATCGATCATAAAACAAACATACTATTTTGTCGATTAGAGTATGCAGTTTTATTTAAATGAGGTGTTTTAAAACATGTGAATGAGCCGAATAATACTTGCTTGATTTTCTAAAGAGCTAATTTACTGAGGCGTTTATATATAAAGATTTTCACTTGGAGTAGAGCGAAATAAATAATATGAATAAATATTTTCCTTTATTTTTTTTATAATAATCAAATTAAAGGTCACAAGGAAAATTCTTTTTTAGGCTCTAATTTTTTCACTCGTAAATGGTAGATGACGGGCTATAGATAAATGCCAGGATAACTCTGTAAGGTGATGAATTGTTCAGACTTTTTCCGAAGTAGTATGCTAATCGCCTTTCTACGATCTATCCAAAGTGCACCCGGTTAAGAAATGTATATTGTGTTGGATGGAATATATGCTTATTAACGAAGTAATTTTAATAGAGGGTTGGAATTGCACAATGGTATGTATGCATGTATTTATGCATGTATGCATGTATTTATGTATGTATGTATGTATGTATGTATGTATGTATGTATGTATGTAAGTGTGTATGTATGTATGTATGTATGTATGTATGTATGTATGTATGTATGTATGTATGTATGTATGTATGTATGTATGTATGTAGTTATGTATGTAGTTATGTATGTATGTATGTATGTATGTATGTATGTATGTATGTATGTATGTATGTATGTATGTATGTATGTATGTATGTATGTATGTATGTATGTATGTATGTATGTATGTATGTATGTATGTATGTATGTATGTATGTATGTATATGTATGTATGTATGTATGTATGTATGTATGTATGTATGTATGTATGTATGCTTACATGCATACTACTATATATATATATATATATATATATATATATATATATATATATATAAATACCAAATGTGCGTCAGTCCCTCTTCTGGAATAAACATTGCTATGGCACAAGTGTTGTTGCCCGTATATTTAAAGAATAAACTGAACGTAAAGCCCCATAGCACAGACGAAGCAGTATACTTTGATTTGTAGTTATGCTATGAAGGATGGATGTGTAATTACAAGTGTGCGTCATTCACTGTTGTCCTATTTACATAGCTATGACACGTGATTAATAACCATAGATTTACAGTATAAAGGTAACTTCTGGTGTCTTTGGGCACAGGAAGCAGTGTACCTAGGTTTGGAAACTTACTTTGAACGATGGATTAGAAATTACGTGTTCGTCCTTCACATTTGTCGGATATACATGACTATGAAACAGGTGTTGATGCCAACAGATTTACAATATAAAGCGAACTTCAAGCCTCATAAACCAGAGGAAGCAATGTAAATGGAGTTGGAGCCATATTATGAAAGATGTATCTGCAAATACATGTGTGTGTCGTTCATATTTGTCGGATTAACATGGCTATGGCACAGGTGTAGATGCCCACAGATTTACAATATATAGTGAACGTGAAGTCTCATAAAGCAGAGGAAGCAGTGTTTCTGGAGTTGGAGCTCTCCTATATTGGACGTATGCTCAATTAAAAATGGGCATCATTCACACTTTTGGCTTAAACCTGACTATGGCGCAGTTTTTTATGTCAATTTGTTTAAAGTAAAAAGAGTCTGATTGGACTTAGGAAGTAGTGTACTTGGAGTCGGATTCATAATATGTAGGATAGATCTACAATTACTTCTGTGCATCATTCACTCACGTCGGATAACCTTGGCAATGCTGCAGGTACTGAAGCCTATTAATGCACGTTATTTCGTAATCATGCACGTCCGTTAATTAGATTTCGTCGAGCCGAATTTGGGTGTCACACTATGATAGTGGGATATACTACACTATGATTGCATAAACAGCTAATGCCGACCAATTATCCTAAATAAATATTAGATGATAGTACTCAAATTACTTTAAAATATCACCTAAAATTAAATGCTTGGCAAATATTGTACAAATTATTGCAATAAAATTCAATTAATTATCTCAAATTTACCAATATTTGGATCGTGTCCACAATAATCTGGAGACTCCTCCACGTAAACAATAACATCTTTTGAAGGCCTTCCTGGCACTCCATAAGGTTGTCTAGCTTGTCTACGTGGGTTCATCAGACCTGTATTATTCTGCGTATTTACTCGGCCATACTGTGACATCGATGCCGGGTTCTGATATGAAACATCACTAAATGATATTTTAATAAATATATATAAAGACATAAATAAAATAGAACTTGATAGTAAATAAATTCGATACTTTGCTGGAAATGTTTCACTGTACTTGAAGTTAACATGAATGATGTGTGTTCGTTAGCGAGTTCCAACATTTAAATAAATTAAACTTTATCATTGCAAGGGGAAATATCTTAAATTGTGAAAATCTTTAATATTTCAAATTAATTTAAGACATGCATTTACTGAATTATGTTGGATAACGATAATCTGAATAAATTATAGAAAATTTGCAAAATCGAGCTTATGTATATGATTTTAATTTTAAATCGAATGAAATTTCTAATGAGTTTTCAATTATTTAATTTCATTTAAATTAGTTGTCAACGCTACCCTTAAAAATTAAGCAGATGATATAATCTCCAATATTACATTGTTACTAACAGTAGTAAATTAGGAGTAGAGAAATTTCGTTTGGTTCGATGATTATCTGAAGTTATGCTTATTACAAGTCGCATTGAAATTTGAACACCTTCTCTACTTCAGAATATTCAGAATGCCGTATTAAGTCGAATGTGGTAATAATCAAAGTTTGTTAAACCACCAAAAATCGCTCCAACATCCTATAGCCAAAACGGTCCCATACTATGTCTTCTATAGTGTAAGTCCACTCTCACCTATCCAATCCGGCTAGAATTACTTACACAGCCTTAATGAAGAAAACATAACAGACGAGTCATGCATTGACAATAAGATTTATAGACTGAAAAACAAACTCGTGTTACAAAAATCATCATAAAATCAACCTAAAGCAGAACAGCCTACATTTCGGCAGAGTTGCGCCCAGGCCCCACAGCTATCTACAATCCACGTACAAAGGCCATGAACAAACGACTTGGTTCATCTTGTTTGAAGGTGTCGAGCGCATTCCAATATCGCCGCGATTATATTCACCAAAGTAAATCAGAATTTCTCCCGGCTGTGCGCTAATGGTTGTGGCCAACGCCTGTTGAGCTTTCAAAAATTTCTCATTTATTCTATATCCGACCCGTCCTCATAGTTTATCTTCTGAACTACAGGCCCATTCCTTTCCACCTATTCCAGCTAGAATAATTGCCCCTGTCCCAGTGCAGAATATTATACCCGATAACAGCTCGATTAATAGAATATAGGGACTGATATTTTTTCAACATTGTCGGCTTATATAGCCTTATCATATACCTCTTCGCAACTGGTGTATGAAAAAAAATTAAAAATTTAAAAGTAAATATTGACACATGAAAATTTAAAAATAGTTTCTACGCGACTCCTTTTCTATCGATGCTAATCTAGGTTACTTCATAATAAAGCAAACGCTTAAATAAACTTGCACAAACCTTATACCTAAAGTACGAAGTTCAATTACTAAATCTAAATTAACATTTCTACCGCTTAATACTTTGGCGATCAAAAGAGAGCACAAATCTACATTAATTAATGTAGCTCTGAGAAAATATAACGGAATAGTTTCTATATGCGCTCGATCAATAGGCCCAAAAAGGTATATACGTATGGTAAAAGCCAAATAGTCAGATAATAAAAGGTGCGTGTTTAAAAAAAGCTGATTTATTTTACATAAAAATAATGAGCCAATCTGTCATTCAGTCAGCTGAGCACTGATGTCGATGGGGGTCACACTTTATACCTGCACTAATAAAAAGCATCCTTAATTCGAAAAGAATATTATTGAATCATTCCAATTTGTCAAACCAATAAAATAGGAAAACTGAACTGTATATTATTTTTAAGCTCGCAAACTTTATTTAAAGAATTGTTATCACCACTGCGCAATTAGTTAATTTTTATTTGTATCACCTATATATATGTAGCAAAAGCTACAAAAGATTACTGCCCGTTACTGCTAACAAATTGTGCAGCCGACGTTTCCAGTCAAGTTCAATGTTTGCGGGACTACTAGAGGTAAGAGCCACTTATCTTATTTTGTTTTCCATATATATGCATTGAGGTTTGATCCTCGCTGGTCAATTTGTCATCGTATTCTGATGATGATCATGTGAAGGACGAAACGCGTCGGTGCGTTGCGACTGGCGGTAGTTTTGTTGTGTTGTTCGATTACTGGTTAAATACAATGTGACTGGTGTTACCTTCAAGCTCGCAAACTTGATTTAAAGAATTTTTACCAACACCCGCGCAATAAATTATTGTTTACATTGTACTACAGTTTTTAAATAATGAAGTTATGCAATGTTTATTATGTTACTTATCTTCACTTTTACGCAATAAATGCTTAATTTACCATTTGTGCTTCAGAAGACATTTTTTGACAGAAGATTAACCGCATTGGCATTAAACAGAATAATGCATGCTGGACATCAAATGTAGTACAAGTTTAAGAAATGAAACTTTTAAATAGTAATATAGCTTTAATCTCTTTTGTTTTAATTAATAGCTTTAAAAATAATACAATCATCAAGACACCTGAATGAATAATAGAATTACAAAATTTCGAATTGATATGCAGCTTAAACAATCAATGATTGCGCGGGTGGTGCTAACAATTATTTAAATCAAGTTTACGAGCTTGAAGTAAACATCAATCCAATTGTATTTAACCAGTCATCGAACTGACGATGGGTTTGCTATGATAAATACAATGGGATTGGTGTTTACTTCAAGTTCGCAAACTTGATTTGAACAATGATGTGCAGCTTGTTTTAGATGGCTAAATGTAGGCGATCAAATCATCTGAGAAGAAGCTGAAACCGAGTTATACGCATAAATTCCCTTTTCAATCTCAAACATTTCCAACAAGTGTTGTAAACAAAGTAAATTATGATAAAGCGCTACACCAACCTCGGTGGAAACGAATAGACCGATCCCCGATTCTGGGGGTTTTGTTGTGAAATATATTGTGCATATTGCGGATCAATCTGCTGCAAACGCCCGTAGTAGACTGACGGATAAACTTGTGGGCGACGCGCTGTTTGTGAGCCATTTGATACATCCAGGACTGGGACCTGCCGATTAAGTAGAATTTGATTATGACTCGGTTGTCCAACTTCAGGGACTGGCAGTGATGAAATGGAGCGCTGATCCCCAGATATGGCTGGATTACTTATCCATCCGTTGGAATACACCCCATGTTGCTGGCGATTTGCCTGTGAATACCATAGACCTTGGCCAACGGACGATCTTGGTTCTCTGTTAAGCTCTTTATTATTGACGCCTGAAGAAGTTCTCTCATGATAGGCTTTTAATGATGATGATCCACCCGCAGATGATATAGATGAAGACGGCGATGGTATTGCAACACGCAAATTTGGCGACACTGCGTCTCTTGTTATACGGTGGAGATTTCTTCCATATGTATCGGAATAACTGGAAGAAATACCAGACTTCGAAACGGAGTTGGATCGAACCACATAGGCCGAACCTGACTGTTCACTGTTCAAAATGCCTTTAATTGTAAAAAATATTTCTGAGATAGACAACAAATTATAAATAAACTAACATTGTTTGTGAGGGCGGTGATGACTATAACTTTAATAAAGATTGCGATCTTGATATAAACACCTGAACCATTATATACATATATGTGTCAGTATAAACTATGTATTGTATAGTGTGAAAAAGGAAATTCTTTCAGTAGACCGGTTTCTTCCTCTTTGCGGGATCTCATCATGTACCGACCTGAATTTGCCGCGGACAGGGCTCGAACATGAGCACGTCTGCTTTGGAATTTGGTGCTCTGGCAACTGAGCCGCTCTACCGACCACTATAAACAATAGTGAGTTATATACGGAAAAATGTTTTGCGTTAAATTTACTTTAGGTAGAGCTTATATCAGAATTTCCAACTAATCACCCACAGTCTCTCATCATAAAGCAGACACCACGCAACCTGGGAAAGAATTGTTGAAATGAAAATTTACACAATTAAACAAACCACAAATAAGGAGAGAATAAAAGTATATTTCAATTTTAGGGCTAGGAGATTGTACCGTCCTATTATACCACGTTCTTCTACCAAATATATAGTGGTTACAGGGCGTAATACCGGCTCCTACTGATGAGTCGGCCGTAAGCACGAAACGAATGTGCATGAGATTATACTTTCCGTTCATGCTGCCTTTGGTTTATCCTTCTGGTCACAACTGAACTAATTTGTTACTAGGTTCGCAAAACCTAATACATACTTGTATATATATTAGTTCTTCGCAACAAACAGTATTTAACTGTAATATATTGAATTGAATGATGTCATGCTTACCGCGAAATGTGATAACTGATATCGATGAAGGCCAGAGTGTATGGTTTAACTGGAGTAACAGTTGTTCGGAAATTGTTGTAATTCTCAATTTGGGTGAACTTTAGCATAAATTTATATCCATCAGGTTGGTATCATGTACCGACTCGGAAACCATAGTGTTAGTATCCGGTACTCATCGATTTCAAAAAAAGGTATCAGTTACTAACACAATAGCCATAGTGTTAGTATCCTGTACAGACTCGGTATGTATATTATATAGAGTGAGTTAGCGTTGAAGTCGCATTGTAGAGATTTTATATTATGTTAGCTTCACTATTACAGGTTTACACATTCGTCTAGGAGATTGTACCGTCCTATTATTCCACATTCTTCTACCAAATATATAGTGGTTAAAGGGTTTAATACCGGCTCCTACTTATGAGTCGTCAGAAAGCACGCAGCGAATGTGCACGAGATTACACTTTCCGTTCATTCTGTCTGGATTATCCTTCTGGTCATAAATAATACTAATAGTGTCCGAATATTAATTTAGCAACAATAACAAATAGATTAAAAAGATTTAATTTAAATTTTTTTAAAAATCTCTGAGATATATTTACATTGAATTTAATGTTTGTTATTAAGAAATCTGCAATGGCTTAGTTGGCAAAACAATGCACAAATTGATATTATTAGCCTCATTCTGATCGCCTTTTCAATTTAATACGTTTTTATCGATTTTTTTGTTTTTTTTTATTTCGTTTATCAATTTCTCTTCCGACAGCCGATTGTAATGTTTCTCGCCTGTACCCTGATGCAAATGACTCTAGAGCAAGCACTTGTTGGCGCAACCCTTAATTCGGCTTACAGTATTGGTATGTCAGATCGGCTTGGAGCGATAACTCCGGGACGACAAGCTGATTTGTTAATTTTGAATTGTTCAAGGTAGGCTGACATGATCATTAACTCGTCTTTTAATAAATATTGCTAATAAAATTAAAATCCTATCTTATTTGCACACTGATCTAGAAATATATCTTCATAATATTGTAAAATAATTAATTTTGAAACTGAATTTGAAACCATTCTAAGTAATTTTCTTTTCTTTCGCGTTAATTTATAATTGGTTATTGCCCCTTTTAAGTAGAAGCGGAAGGTTAACTAGATTTGAATTTTTCCTATTTTAAAACGACCGAATAAATTATTGGTATTCCTGGTAAGCTCAGTGTCGCGGCTGTAACCGAAAGCCTGGCATTCAGTGCCCCGCTGCATTTTTCTCAATTATCATATTTACTCTGCTTCAGAGTCAATCTTAGCAACTCTTTTCGATGACAGCTGCTGGACCATTCGAAAATCGCGCACATAACTATTTGCGTGTATTTACTGGAATATATCCTTATCTCTGTACTTTTCTGCAACAGTTCAAATATATAAATACTATACTTACAGGAAGAAAACAACTCGTGACAAATGTGGTATCCTCATTGAAGTATTTTTCTATTGTCTACCCTAATCCGGTCTTCATACCTAGTCTCTAATACTCAAATGTATACAAAAACTTATCCACGTCACCTCCCTCCCCCCCCCACACGCACACAAGAACCTGTATACAAATATTTGTACTCTACTAAGGTGACATTTATAGAATAACTATACGCTAATCCTATGGATTGACGTAGGCGCCTATCCGGGATGTCTCGATTTTTAAATTGGTTTTTCGAACGCGTAGAAGGATCAGGCAATTTTTTATTTTAATTTTATTGCAGTAATCCTCAAATTGTCGGATTACCTAATTTCATCCTGTGTGCAAAAGGTTATAGAGAGAGAGAGACAGGTTAGTAAAACTGTTGAAAGAATATTGTATTATTCTATTGTTTAGAAGAAAATGTGTGGAAAATCTTGTTCCAACATCATTTTCAGACAAGCAGCTGATGGGGAGGTTCGGAATGAAGGGACAAATGAGAACCCTTCAATCAAGGCCAATATGCGGTGCACGTGGAAATGTAGAGGATTCAAGATTTTACCGACCTACGAGTGCTTTCAATTGTGCCGCACAAGAAAACGGCGGCTAGAATCTAAACAAAAAGGACAGCACTGAACAACTTACATCAACATTTAAGCATTTCTATAAATACTATATTGTGCTGTCTTTTCGAGTCATGTCTATTTATACTAGTTACGTTGAGTACTATGGCGACATAACTGGAGCACCATTAATTCTAATCGATCTGTTGGTAGCAGTTGCCCACCTCTCTTGTCAAATTCTGGCTCACTGAAATTTTAAAAGCAACACCAAAAATACAGGTAACAGAAATTTGATTCTAGTTTTTGCGTTTTAATGGTGTGAGATTCGAATAGAGAACTCATGATTAATCTTGGCAAGCAATGCCCATCGAGATATCGGTTAGGAAATTAATAGAGGGATTCACCTTTGCCTGATAGCTAATTGTCATATCATTTTAGTGTGATTGGTGTTGTTTGGTGTTTGTGCTAGCATCAGCACAAATGTTCTGTATGGGTTTGTCTTTCACTTTTGAGCACTGTTGGACTTTAACGAGGGCGTCAAAATATTACCCTTATAATACATTTCGTTATTGAAATAACGCTAAAGTTAGCTGATTAGAAAACACGTGGTTTGAAAACTAGTCTTAAACTAACTTAAATTGTACGCAAATATTTTTGGTATTTTGCAAAATGCATTACAGCTTAATCGGGTAATCTAATTAGAGACTACACTATAAGGGCTTATCCGCATTCAATGTTATCTTTATTATCAGTAATGTGAGGTTTGGCACAGCCACGAAAACTAAATTTGCTAATTTAATTCGGACAGCGTTTAACTACAATAGTTACAAAGCTATGACATTTTTCAACTAAACTACATAATGTGTTAATTTAATTCGATTTTTTTCATTTTGGCGCGATGGACTGACTGAGCTTGTTTTTAACAATTCTGATCTGTGCCCACTACTTTTTCTGGTCGACATTGACATTATCCTAAATTTAAATTTGTCAAGTACACGATCTTGGTTCAATCAAAATAAATCCAGACAGACCTGTACGCATAAGACCTGATCAGGTGTACACACGTAACTTGAAGTCTTTTTACCTATAATTTGACGCTGAGACGCCTAAATAATGCATTCATTTTATCTTGTCTACTAAAGCTTGTTCACCTTTTTTCTTGCTTTGTATCCATCATGAACAACAAGAATTAGGTTGTAACTTTTAATTTGAGTTAACTCGGCAAATTACACTAAGTGCATCGGTCAGCGAATTTATTTAAATGTGAATACTGAAAAGGTATGGGATAACTATTGGCTCACAATTTGAGTGACTAACTTTTTTTGAGCAAGAATAGCTTGTATATGAATATGCTTCTCCTTACAGGTAAGGAACACCTGGGCCAAGTAAATTATTGACCTACAGTTGAGTAAGCTTGTCGAGACGCTAAATGCAACATTTATTGCACCACTGACTATTTTCTGGTATATGGTTTATTTACTAGTTTCGCCGAAATGTTTTGTTTCTTTTTTATCGTCGAAGATTTTCTTGCTATTTTGTTTGGCCATAACTTTCTCCGAATGTTGTCTTTCATTGTTAATGATATTTCTTTTGTCCGCGTGGTAACACTGTAGGTTGTGCAGATTGAAGTACTGTACGCTTATCTTCATGTGCAATTTCTGTCACTGTTAATAATAATAATAATAAAGATGCCGTTTGCACAGCTGTTTTTCGTTCAATGTGCTGCCGATCCGAATGAAAACAGTTGGATGATAGTCAAATTGATGGTCGGGTTATGCCCGATAAATTTTTTTTGTTAATTCAGGTGATTCATGGCCTGTCGAGTAAAATATCATGTTTGTGGAACTTTCGAATTTTTATGCCGGATGCTCGTTGTTTAGCACAAATTGTTTTTTATAGGTATAATACTTTTTCGAACTCTATTTTTTGTGGAATTGAGAAATTTCTTAATTTGGTTGTGTGACCTGCTTGAAATATATGCTCAGAAATAGATTGTTTTAATCAATTTCGGTTATAAATATTGTGGACTCTGGTGATCAGTTGGTTCTTCCAACGTCCAATTTATATGCTGCCGCGCATACATGAAAATTTGTACACCATGAACTATTTGGCGAGAGTTGACAACTGATCTTTGGCTTCCAATGCCTTTATTCCCAGTGTGATGAAAAAAATGTTAAATTTTGTACTATTAAAATTTGCCTTTGTGAATCGAATAAACAGCTGAGCAATTGTTTATGCTAGTGGTTTGCCTCTAAATGGTAAGTTTAGGGAAACATTTTGGTTGGTATCTTCTGTAGTATGAATCGGACATGGTCTGATATTGACATCTATAGACCGCTCCAGACAGTTGTTCCTCAGGTAGCCTAGATCTTCGTCGATTGTGTTTTCAGAGCAGATCTGGATTCGGTTTGCTAGGCTGTTGATCATGCTTCTATTATGAGATTTTTGCTGCTTACTTTGTCTCGATGGCCGATCGTACATGGGCTAACGGGGCTATGGCGGTGGTGTCACCAGGGCGTGGTGGATTTCCGACCGGCAATCGGATCTCCTATAAATACCACATGAGCCCGACGACGGCACCATGACTCGGCGTGTGTTCCCCGCCACAAAAGGGATCAACAGCCACAGGATTACATGGACTCCTGGACAGTACCCTGTACTTCCGAATGGCGAATGAGCTCTCAACAGCCAACGGCAACCATGCAACTTACTGCTGCCTTTCAGACTGCGCTTGGATGTGCAAAGGCTAGAGGTGCGTCCTCGATCAAAAAGCCGAGTGGTGAGGGGACATCACTTGTACCAAATTCCCAAGAAACTCCATGAAATGTGGAGCCGGCTTATCCTCCAAAAGGAGTCAGCCGCAGTAAAGTAAAGTAAGTAAGTAATGGTTTTACTGTCTGGTGAAAGTAATTTTTTATTTATTGCTGTGTAAGTGCACCATTTACTTCTCTAGTGAGTTGGCTGCTTTAGAATCGACAATGTCGCCTCTCTCTCTCTCTCTCTATATATATATCTACAGATTGAATTTGATGTCTGAATCGGATTAATTTCCTTCCTCCGTCGTGATTTCAGCCGAGTTTCCTGCTACTGGAATGAACAATAAGAGATCGTCACCATAAGTTTTTTTTCTAAAATATGCACTGGTCAGTTATGCTTCTCATGCTTTTTGGTCAATACGGTGTATAGTTAAATCCACCAGGGTGGACGCAATGCACTTCCTTATAGCTGCATCATGGAACTGACGGACATATATATACTATCACGTGTAAATTGCACGATTTTTGTACTTGCTAATCGTCAACTTCTATTAAATGTCGTAAACAAAAACACCATGATGGGAACTTTCAGGCTGGAAAATGAATTGAAGAGGAAAGCATCCAAGATTTAAAAAAAGGCCTTAATTAACGTTTTATTCTTGTTTACGAACATTCTCATTTAAAAAATTTTTAACTTGTATGACCTGATTAAAAATGATTTTTGAGATTTTCCTATAGTCATTGATGATCTCGGAGATATCATATTTGCATGTACCTGTACCGCTACTTTCCACTGGTCTTGGAACCAGACGCCAACCTGCCAATATTCCTCCTCTAGGTCAAGCACAGCAAACCACTAACCAGTCGCTATCTGAAGGAACAGATCGCGCTGTGTCTGTATGGGATTCATTATTAGTTTAGTTAGCGCATTTTATTGCCGGAAATCAGCCGCAAGTCGGAGCGAACCATCTTTTGTCGTAAGGTTAACCTCAAATCTCTGAACTCAGATGAGAATGGCTATAGAATTCCGGTCTCTATCATCTCTTGCGTCGCTTTAGTAACCGCCCGTACTTCTTTTGGAGGAGCATAATATATTCTTTGTGGTGTGCAACCGTTGTTTAACTTAAGTCACAGTTTAAAGCGATCGACTGTTGGTCCAGGATATCCGGTGCAATCAGTGTCGTACTGGATTAACACCTTTCCATAACCCGGGAAGCCGACTTGTCTTGTCCTCCTTCCGAGTGCTAAATATCGAACGCATTAAACTCCGATTCTGCAGTCTCGAGAGACATTTTCGTTTATTGTTACATTCAATTGTTTTAGCCCATTTCCGAATAAAGTCAAAACCAAACAGAAACACTTGGATATTCGCCACATTCTATGGCATTGTGTGGATATCACAATTTATTAAAGTTTGTTATCCATTCATTCACAGCTACCATCGCCGCGCAGACAACCTGACGCAAGCTTTCTCTCGTTGGTCGTACCTTGTTTAAAAGCCGAAAATCGTTAATACTTAAATAACAGCTCCAGTATCAAATTGCATGTAACCTTTATGGAAATCCTTATGTGTGGCAAAGTTCTCCAGACTTCTCTTTTGTCTGTTTCTTGGCAGACTGTGGAGTTCTGTACCGATCCTCTTCCATAGACTTGTATTTCTGTGCACTCGTAAATTTTATTCGATATAGCACTTCGGCTATCTACGTTCGTTAGGTGGTAAACGCTGTTTCCGCCTTCAAATGGCCATTGTTTCGCATAACCTTACTGACATAACTACCCAGTTTGCAATGTTTTTGTCACCAAGGCTGGCGTTTTTACATGTTCAAACTGATACCAAACCACGGGCTGAAAACTATCGGAAGGAGTGTCGCCTCTGCACGTTGCTATAATTGGGCTCATGTGTGATGTCGTTGGCGGTAGAATGATAAAATAAAACTAACCTACACGCACGCATACGCATATTCACAAACACTTACTAATCTACCACCAACAATCGTAGTTCTTCGCCACAAACAGTATCTAATTGTTATAAATTTAATCGAATTTTGTCATGATCACCGCAAAATATGATAATTGATATCGAACAAAGCCAGACTGTATGGATTTGTTGGTGTAACAGGTGTTCAGAAATAGATGTAATTCTCAATTTTGGAGAACTCGAGCATACATTGAAATCAATTGTATTGGTGTCATGTACCGAATGGGCAACCGTAGTGTTTGTATCATTTACTGACACAATAACCATAATGCTGGTACCATGTACAGGCTTGGCATATACATTATATATAATAAGTTGGCTTTGAAGTCACATTGTCGAATACTTTATATTAAGTTAGCTTCACTTCTGCAGGTTTGCACATTGGTATAGGAGATTGTACCGTCATTTATTCCCACAATCCTCAACAAAATATAGTGTGGGTAAAGGCGCAATACCGCTTCCTACTGATGAGACGCCGATGAGCATGAAAGGAATGTGCACTTGATTATACTTTCCGTTCACGATGTTTCTGGTTTATTCTTCTGGTCATATTTGAACTAATTTGTTACTAGGTGCGCAGCACTTAATACAAAATTGCATATATATATTAGTACTCTGCCACAACAATATCTAATCGTATCACTATTGCAAAGAAATAAAAATGAAAATGAAAATAAAACTAATCCTCATTCATTTCAACAAATGAAAATCAGGTATGTATATAACTGAAAGAGTGTAATGTGTAGTTGTTTTATCTCGAAATATAATGACCATTATCCATACTAAACATAAACGATAAATAAATTTTTCTTTTTTGTAAAAAAAATATTTGTATTAGTTTTCAAATTTACATGATTAATTTTAATCTACACTTTATTTTTTACATTAGATGGGAGCATATAGTTTATCAGTTCGGTGAAGCCAGTGAACTCATCGACTATGTCATCAAAAAAGGGCGCGTAATTTATTCAAAAGAGTCTGGATTCGTAGATTTCGATTGATATTTCAGTCGCGCACCAAATTTAATTGCTTTGGCTATCTAGCTTGCATTTTTCTTGGCAAGCTTCATATTACCGTTTTCCGATTTGATACTGACTCTAGTTATCACTTGTTTACAATTCATTTTTTAATTTCGACCCTTAGTTTAGGCCGTAACAAATTCTTAACATTGTTAAATGCGAGCCGGTTATTTATACCAATGTTGATTCCATAAATGAACAACAATCTTGTTTTGTCAAAGTAAAATATGTTAAGTGAACAATGAGTGCTATAATCTTTCATATTCATGCAAGCAATTTGGTGCATTCGTTTTGCATTTATACATGTATTTTGTATGTCATATTTTAGGTGTTTATATTAAAGTTATATATATATATATATATATATATATATATATATATATATATATATATATATGTATATATGAAATGCTGCAGTCAAGTAACTACATGACGGACTGTAAAATTTGACAATTATCAACATAACCTATCATTGTAATATTGACCTATAAGAAAGTTTAATAAATTGCATAAAATCTTACGAGATGATGCATTATGTTGTGATATAATTTTATTTATCTTTGACTTTCTGCTTGTAATTAAACTAATGTGATTATTTGTATTTATTTCTTACCGTCGTTACTACTGGCACATTTTCTACCATCTGTACAGCCTAGTATTAATCAAGTTCACAGAGTAAATGTATTGTTTTATCAATTGCTAGAATGAATTTAAATTTATTTTTGTTTCATTCATTTGTGTTTCGTTTACGAATGGAAGTGACCTATTTAATAAAGTCGAGAATAGCGCAATGTTGTTGGATTGTAGCTTTGTATCAACGATATTTATGATTAGAAAATTAAGAAACTTCATCACGAATTTGCACCAAAATCGGTATTAGTAATACGTTTATCAAGTTTTAATTTGATTATTTTCATTTAATTTTGTACACGCCACTTTTCTGCTTGATATAATTTTTTCAAGAAAAAAACAAAAGTGGACGTTTAGAATTGTTTTAATTGACAAATGACTAGTTAAATCATCATTTGCAGATTAATCCAGAATTTGATTGTTCTTGAGGATAAGCCATAATATTGGGGGAAATAATTAATTTTTAATTTTATTCAATATCATTTAGACATTTAGTGACTATTTTAAAAATTAAATAAATATTAATTAATGCTTCAAATCTTTTATGCTTAGAAATGAGTATTTAGCACTATAATGTTTGTAAGAGAAAATTAATTATTTAAAAAAGGCAGCGCATGCGAGGATGTTTAATTTTATGTATTCTTTTTTGTGGGGAGCTAATATATACGCAATTGTGTTTTACGTGTTGCGTAACTACTAACAAATTTGTCTATATAGAAACAGAATGGTGTACAAAATTCAGCATGAAAAAGGTTCAATCTCATGTGCACACGCGTTTCATTCTTACTGGCGACTCACCAGCAGGAGCCGTTACAACGTTCTATTCCCACAATATATTTGGTCAAGTGATGTAACCTAAACTACAGCTTACTATATATACTATATTCCGAGCCAGTAAAGAGTAAAAACTCAACTGATTTCGAAACAGACTACATTTAAAAAATTGAGATATTAATCCAATAGTTAATATCTTTTTCTCCATCAATTCCATACGGCCTGGCCTTGATCAACCTCATTTATCACATTTCGTGGTAGCCGTGATAGCATTAAATTAAATATATAATAGTTATACATTCTTTCTTACGAAAAGCTTATATACATATATATATATATATACAATTATATATTACGTGTTGCGTACGTATTAACAAAGTTGTTCAAATAGGACCAGAAATATGTACCAAAGTCGGCATTAATGAAAGATACAATTTCTTGTATGCATGCGTTTCGTGTTTACTAGTGTCTCATCAATATGTTCCGGCACTACGCTATATACCCACTATTTATTTTGTCAATAAATGCGTTGTATTTGGACAATACCATCTCCCAAACGAATTGGTATTGAAGAAGTAACAGAGTTGACTTCATAATTAGCGCTTGGCAATGCATGAACAATTGAGATTACACATTTCTTTCGTGCTGACTAGTATATCCTTATGAACTTATTTGAACGTACCTGCTTGTAATTATTTATGACTGGGTATATTCAATTATATATAATAGGTTTATTACTACTTTTACAGCCGATCGAATTTGGGGGTTCAGCCCCTATTTAGAAATCAGATATTGCAAATTATCAATTGTTAAAAATTAAGAGACCAGGAATGTTGCCGAAAATCATGCAATAGACCCGTTAATTATAAAGCCAACATTTTTCCAATGTACACTAGATGTAGTAAACGGAACTTTATACTAAAACGTTTAACGTTGTGTGTCTAAAGTAAAGTGTTTACTTATATTCTTGAAACGTTTCGCACCGTTTCATCAATTGATGTACCGGAGAATTAAAACACTGAAATTAATTTTGTTTAAATTTAAAAAAAACCGTCCACATTGGAAGTACACATATACTGGATATCAAAATATTAGTTTAGATATTTCAACAAATCGAAACACTTAAACTGTTTCTCATGGGTCTTGGAAAGGGCAATAGTAATGCCAGTGCACGAACGTTTTTTGTTTGAACAGTTCTGGACAACGTCTATCTATTACGATCGTCATTTAATTGGGAATCGTATTCGCATACTTTGTCTTAATAAAAGTTGGATAACGTTCTGTTGGCATTTCGCATTTATCAAAGGATAAGATATGTTTGCTTGTAGACGTACGTGTAACGCACCAAGTTTTGATCTGCTACAAAAGGCAAGAATTAAATCTTCAATTGCATCTGCTTAAATCTGAATGTCCACGAGTATAATTCCAATTGTAGATTGTAGTTTTCTATAATGCAACTTGCAGGGCACCGTATCCGTATTCTCCGTTTAAATATCTATCATAAATGTTAGCATCCAGCATAATAAAAAGCGAATAATTTGTGAACTTCTAATAATTATTCCCATTATTATAAGTTAAGTGTTTATCAAAACGAGTAAATTTGTGTCATACTTTACCAGGATCTATATTTGGTTTGGCGTTTGAAATTAGCTAGCTTTGCTACATCCTAAAACCTGCTCTATTGTTAATTAAATCAACATTGTTTGCGCTGGCGGTGATAACAATTCCGTAAATCAAGATTTTGATCTTAATACAAACACCTAACCATTAGTTACATACATTTGTCAGTTTAAACTAAGAACTTTATAGTGTAGCAAAGGCGATTCATCCAGTAGACTGGTTTCGTCCTCATCGGGAACTCATTAAGTGCTGCCTAGAATTTTCCGAGGACAGGCCTCGAATCTGTGCATAACTTCATTGGAATACGCTGCTCTAACTACTGAGGAACCCTGCCGCATTGTTGCTCGAGTAGTGTGAAATTTAATACACCTTACAACATTACTACATATTAAATATTATGCAAATGATGTGATGTTACTTTGAGAGTGATTGGGCGCGTGGCTGGCTCTATTACTACTTTAGTAGACATGCTTCTAGCAAATCACACTGACAATTTTTTCCGCATTGCTTAACCAATTAAATAGTTGGTTTGTAGCGCAGTGCCGGCTCCTAATAATGGATAGCGAGCATGCACTAGGCTCATTCGCCAGTAGAATTTCATCTTTTATGCAGACTCCCTTTCCTTCATTGCAGTTGAGGGAAATGAAACTGGCTGGGCATCAAATTTGCCAGTCTGCTTAAGACGTCGTTGTTTCCTCTAAGTAGCCTAACTTTGATGATGTTCAATTGAATCAAAGCCAATACAAGGAGCTTAACAAAATGAGCTCATGCGCATTAGAAATGTCAGAGAGCAAACGGACTCAATCGAGGAATTCAGGCACAAATAAGATAAGAGAAAGTGTAGCTCAATAGTTACTGAGATTTTTTATTCATAACTTGAACACAATCGGCTTTTTACAATGATTAAAATAATTACGTAAGTAATACCAGCTTTGGCATAATTTTACTATATAAAAGACAGTGTTCATATGTCGACTAGCATGAGATTTTAAGGAAATTACCCTCTTAATACTGACTCTAAAGCTTTATACGGTTTTAATTACCGGGATGGTCTTATCCGACCTGCGAAAGTTCAAGAAGAAATTGGACAAGATCACATGTTATTCAGACATAAGTGATGATTAATAGCTGTTTGTTTTTAAAATGTTTAATGAATCATGAATTTAAGGAAGCAGATGAGCTCCCAGAAAAGAACAGTATTTAAATATGCATTTCAACAAATTCGAATTTTATTAAAATGACCTAATGAACATGTTCGCCTTCTAACTCTAGTCGATATACTAAAGCGTTGGCGTATTTAATAGTGCCAGACAAATTTTCTTATAATTATTTATTATAAAAACGTATTCAACAATTCGGATGTAATTGCACATCCGAAATTATATTTAAGATAGCTGATATTAAACTTTGTATAATATCAGCTAATTTCAAGTTGTCGGAGCATTGTTCAATATAAAATTGCGATATACTCTTCTTCAGGGATCTTAAAACTGCTTTTGGTGATTATCTAGATTTTTAAATTGTGCAAAAATGAACACTAAAGGTACACATAAACAGAAATATATAGGTCTACCGCACGGTGGGTGCCAAATTATAAGACGAAAAATTTAAACTGATTCCTCTTGACGCGGACAGACGAACGATTACGCTAAAAAAAATTGTCTCCCCAAGGTATTGTTAGTCTAAATTTATCGTGATTACAGCAATTCAGCGTGGTTTTCACGGTAGCCTGGTGAGTTGGATGAGTAATTATCAGTTGTTATTCCTTAAGTCAATGCAACGTTGTGGGTGCATAAAATAGCGACTGGATCAAATTTTCCTTACCTTAAATGTGGCTTTGATGCACACCTGGCGTTTACCGAAACCATACCTAACGGACGTAAAGCTACTCTATTCCGATCAAACGCTGGCTGCTATAATCGGTCGTGCCTAGTGTCTCAGTAGGACTGACCATATACTCATAACTAAGACTCTCGACGTCGTAAATGGGGAAATTAATAGGCGATAAAGATTTTTTTTTAATTTATCGAAGTCCGTCAAGTTCTTCAATATGAGATATACCAATGCCTGTGGACTTAAGAGTGTTCGGTGGAAAAATTCCTATTCTTCGTCGACTATTAAGACTGGTGATACATATACATATATATAAAAATTAAATCAATGGTGCGAACTTTATATAAAAAACAAATACCATTATATATACATTTGTCAGTATAAACTAAGAATTTTATATTGCAGAAACGCAATCCAAACAGTAGACCAATTTCGTCTTTATTGGGAACTCTTCACGTACTTTTCAGAATTTGTCGCGGATGGGGACCAAACCTGGAAACGTCCGTTTCGGAGGTTTATTTAAAAATTGCAACCTTGACTTAAATAAATTTTATCATCGCCCGCGCATACAATGTTCGTTTATAGAATATTTAACATAAAAATCAAAAAGATTTTTTTCATACCAAGATAGCCAGCTTCATTAAGTTTGAAAAAAATTCCAAATATACCTTTCTAAAACACTTATTTAAATATCGATTAAACTACAAAATTAATCTTCACTAAGATTTTTATCTTCTCTGTGACGTAACGATAATGGTTCCTATATTTCTACTTCTTCATTTTTCTTTTCTACCCCAGGTGATAATAAGTTAGTCCAGTTTAAACATTCATGCTGATAACGTTTAATCATTGCAACGAATTATGTTCTACCATTATAAGGTCACAATAAAATGCCTACCAGTTTTTATGCGTTGTCTTTATTCTAATATGCGTTGTGTCAAGTCGATGGAGAATATCGAATATACCTTAAAGATTAAATTTGCAAGCTTCTTTGTGTGCATTAATAAACAAGAGGTGCTAATTTTTTTAAATAAAAGCCACAATTGTTTCTTATAATTCAGTAATCAAAAGAATTTTTTCCAAACATTTCTAATCGCTTTCATTTGTTATTGATTATAAATTATGTCCTAGGAATACTAATCATTAAGTGATTTCCTCAAACTGCCGAGTACATATATAACAATTAGATCTGTCTGTTGCGGAGAACTAAAACATATGCAATTATTTATTAGGTGTTGCACATCTAGTAAAACATTAGTTCAAATATGGCCAGAAGGATAAACTAAAATCAGCATACACGAAATGTATTATCTCATGTGCACATTCGTTTCGTGTTTACTGACAGCTCATCAGCAGGAGCCGATATTACGCCCTTTACCAACTATATATTTGGGTGAGGAATGCGGGACAATTGAACAGTGCAATCTGCTGGACGAATGTGTATACCGGCTTTGGTGGATCTAACTTCATGTAAAGTCGTCGACAAAGCGACTTCAAAGCCAACTGGCTATATGTAATATGTTTACGAAGCCTGTAAATGGTACCAACACTACGGTTGTTTATCCGTACCACAGAGTAAACTGAATTTGACACACATGACCTCAACGACACTAAGTATTCGTACGAAGTGGCTGCAGTCTTAAAAATGAAACGTATCCGTGAAGCTAAACAAATGGATTGCATTTTAAAATGTTCTCTCGGTTTCCGCGTTAGTATCTATAACACATAGGGCTTTACTGCTGACGCTGCGTCGCAGTTAGTAACCGAGGAGAAGTCAGACTAGCACATTCTCAACTCCTCAATATTAATGAGCAAAAAGGTGTTTATTTACGGCCTAAACATGATTACAAAGGTTAGCGTTTACGCGGCAGCGATACATAAGTATATTATATTGATGTAATGTTGATTATTGCATTTGTATTACTAGAACTTTGCGTTGAGCACAAGCTGTGGTCTACCATATTGCAAAATTACTAATGCATCAAATCTTTTATCTCATAGTGAAAAAAATCTTAGGACAATTCACAATTTGAATATTGAAATATTTGCAGTATAATTTAAAATTAGTACACAAATAACAATTTCGCATGCAAACGATTATTAAATCGCCAAATTCACGTGCATTTTTTTTACCTTACCAACTTCTTTTTTTTCCTATTGAACCGTGGATTTTTTAGACTAATATTGCTATACATCTACTCACAGACAAATTAAACTGAGATGCTCGTAAAAAATTTATTTAATATTAAAACCTCCAGATCAATACTAGAAGCACTTGTTTTACGAGGTATTAAGTAGCATATAATGATCAATCGCTCGAAAACATTTTGACCTAGTTTGACTTGTTATGCATTCGATTTATTAACAAATATCAATTTTTTCATCGCTTTGAAAAGTTAAATCGTCCGAAATTGCTTAAGTTAATGAAAGACATTTTTTCAAGAATAAAAAATGAATTAATTTTAATATTGACATTCACCAGAATCATAAAATTTTGTTTGGTCATTTCAATCAACAAACCTCAAAATGTTTGTTGCAGTGAACAATTGTTTTTTTTCATGTTTTGATTGACATTAATAAAATGAATCGCTTAAATCATGTTGGCGAATGCAAAATTGGCGCAGAACCAAAATCTTTCCTGTTTCTTATTTTATTTTAAATGGAATTTGTAAGGTGCATTCGTTTATGCAATTCCAAGTTTGCGGCAAATGTAGTGTAGCCAAAATATTGTACCCATGGAAATAAAACGTAGTATGCATATAGCGATCCTTTGGCAAGCCTAACTGAAAATGTAACTCACCATCACGCATGTATTGTGCTTTGTTAGGATTTCATCTGGAGAATTAAGATACATTTGTGAATATTAAATTACAATTGATGGTGAAATGTGATAAACAGACCAGTTTTTATTTTGCACAAAACACTTTCCTATTTGTATTCGTTATGCTTCATTTCAACATGCAATTATTTTTTGTAGAAATTATGGTGATTAGCTTTTTTTCATCTTCCTAAGAACTCCAGGGTCCATAGAAAATTTGATATTTTTCACAAAGAAATGCCATTCAAAGCAGTAGGAGTTCTGAATGTAAGATAGAGGCGCGGAATGCCACTAGCGTAATTTATGTGGTTTTACAATCACAATGGTTGCGCTGAACTCTAATCATGTATGCTAGTTAAACAGATATCTTCCTATTAATGGGTGTCAAACTTTGTTGAACGATTTACCTTCCAGTATCCGATAATATAAGGTTCTTAAAAACTATTCTATTAAGGAATAAAATTTATATTTTTTCTTCTTGTACAAATTTCAATATACAAATTTGAATAATCAACCTAACAGGAAATATTTTAGCTAATCATTAATTAAAGTCAATGTGCTCATCCTGATGGCCTTTTATCCACAACAATGCTGTAGACAATAATTTAATCGATATGCAATGTCGAGTAAAGTACGTATACCACAGTTAGCACTGCTAAACCACTCCATTAGGTCAAAGGATCGCCGGATTTCCAGTCTCTACAGTAAACCTTAACTTTCATTTTATATAACTGGGTGGTTAACCTCAAACAATAAAAAAGTTTTCAAGTTAGTTTATTTGGACAGTCAGAATTTGTAAATTTTTTAAAGAATTATAGGCCAGTAAAATCCAAAAAGAATTCTATCAGATAAATTAACCGTTTCTTTCTACTTTTTCAAATATCTATAACTGAACATCTCTTTATATATATGTATATATATATATATATATATATATATATATATATATATATATATATATTGAAGGGCAACCATGATTGAAAAATGTAAACATGGGAAAGAGTGTGTGAAATAAGTGAACAACCAATCAATTGCGTGCGTCACCTCCAGTTCAAGCTCAATGCCTGAACATGCTTCTTCGGCTTGCATAAGTCCGGCGTCAATTTGTTTATCCATAAAGCTTCGTGTGTGGCTAACTCCTTTCTGATTTTGCAGCAAATATAGTGATTAAATGTAATATTGTCCACGACTGAATATTTGATAATTATCTCCGCGTTGTTTGCCATTTAAGTTGCTTTATTTTCATCATTGCTATTGCTCCCGATATTTGTGTATTACATTTCGAATGGCGCCCTCACAGAACTGCTTGTCTAAAAAAAATTTTAATTTAAAATTTAGTTTAAATGCTTTTATTTATACTTATTGGTTCATTACATAAACATGACTTATACTTCAACAGATAAACTCACGTCACATGTTTGCTTATGTCTACATTTATGATTGAGAAGAACTCGGTTTAATATAATTATATGCATGCGTAAGCTAATCTATGTAAATTTACAGTGAGCCCAGAATGACGTGCAAAGTCCAATTTATTAAAATACCAATATTTGCACGCGGTTTTAAGTTCACTTGTTCTTACATTAATTAGATGCTTAGGTTTACCCACATACTTAATTTTAAACTCGTTGAAAATAATTTGATACACTCCTCATGTATCAAATGCATAAACTTTCTCCTTTTGGCAAGGGAAGGTTCCAAAAAATTTTGGATATTAAATTTTGATGTTACAAGTTTTACTTTTTTGTTTGATCTAGAGTCCATTATCGCCATGACACTGCGACTCGTTTTAGTTCAATCAGATTTAACGTATTCCAACTCATTGTAATTTTTCTTCTGATATTCCTCACCGTTATTTCTATTAACTCAGGAGGGAACCATTGGCACCGAATAGTTCTCATAGTCTAACCAAGTTATTATCGCTATGTTCGATGACCGTTTGCCTGAGATTCCAAACTTTCATTGAGTTTAAAATGCGAATTTTCTTTCTATATGAATGTTTTGACCTGAAATTCAGTGAAGAGTGACAGATTAGCATACTTTTATAGGATAATCATGTAAAACAATATAGAAGTAACCCAGGCATTGGAACATATTTGGCGTTTCTTGATTGATCACCCATTAGGAGTTAAAGGAAATAAAATGTGAAATAAATATATTATGGAGATGATGAGTAAATGTATTACTTCTGCCTATTTTGTTTCTAGAAAGATATTTTACAATTAATTCAGAGTTCCAATGGAACAACAATGTTGGTTTCGATAGCAAACGACTTCATGCATTATTAAGCGATCATTGGTTGCGCGAACGATGATAAAAAATATTAAAATCAAGGTTGCGTTGTTGATGTAAACACCAACCCCATTAAATATATTTATATATTTGCCAGTATAATCTAAGCAAGACATAGTCGATACTAGCTAATGTATGTATATAATGGAATCGGTGCTTACATAAAGATTGCAACCATGCTTTAAATTTATGTTATCATCGCCTGCGCAAATAATGCTGATTTAACACTTAGTAACATACCACGATCAGATGGAATGTATTTGCAAATCTAAACCCAAATTCCTAATGAATAATATGGTATTATTTTACTTATATATATATATAGGAAATTTTTAAGGCAGTCCTGAAAACCATTGGAAATGTTAATAGAATATGCCGCTTAATGAAAATGTTCTTTGAAGGACAGCTCATAGAATTAAACCTCGTACTGTGGTCTAAGAATCTATCTCAATAAATGGTGTCACATTTTAATAAAGGAAGAACGAAAGGACTGCAACAAACTACCAACTGCCAAGAGGCAAGTAGCAAATTAGACTGCTGTTAACCGCCATAAATGAATTTATGTTTCGCTCCTACTTATTAGTCATTGCAAGCACGAAACGATTATGAACGCGATTACCCTTTCCGTTTATGATGCCTGGTCATATTTGAACTAATTTGTCACTAGGTGTGCAACACCTAATACACCATTGCATATATATTAGTTCTCTGCCACAGTTAGTATCTAACTGTTATGTATTTAATTGAGAGATGTCGTGATTACGAAGGCCAGAGTATATGGATTCGTTGGAGTAACAGGTTTTCAGAAATAGTTGTAATTCTCAATTTTTGTGAAATTTAGTATATATTGAAATCGATTGTTGGTACATGCACGACTACAACTAGAGTAGTACATATGTACCTTTTCTGTACCATAATGTTTGTATCGGTACTGACACAAAAGATATAGTGTTTTACCATTTACAGACTTGGTATATATATATATATATATATATATATATATATATATATATATAGAGAGAGAGAGAGAGATTGAGTTGGCTTCGCGGTCGCATTGTCGATAACTTTGTATAAAGTTAGCTTCACTCCTGCACGTTTACACATTCGTATAGGAGATTGTACCGTTCTATTTTCCAACATTCCGCACCCAAACATATAGATGGTAAATGGCGTAATACCGGTACCAATTGATGAGTCGCCAGTAAGCAAAAATCGAATGTGCTTGATATTATATTTGCTGTCCATGCTGTATTTGGCTTATCCTTCTGGTCATATTTGAACTATTTTTTTACTAGGTGCGCAATAATTTTGGTATAGTTGATTACTATTTCTTTATTCGATAATGTTTCGATCGATAAATGTTTATTTTATCAACGCAAATTAAGATATTTAGAATAGTACTGCGGATGTATAAAATTTCTCGGAATAAATTTCTATTAAACTTTGTACCTAAAGACTTTTAAAAATTAAAATGCTTTAGATGAGCAAACTTAATTGAGCATCACTATTCTAATAGCTTAACAGATAGCATATCTAACACTTTAAGAGATGAATTTCACTTTAAGTATATTTTAGAAAAGTTACTGTACTTTAATATCAATTAAATTGAAGCCAAATAGCTAAAATCCTGTGTAACAAGTTTATCATTAGAACAGTTAAGTTAAGTCTTGGTATTTAACAAAATGTTACATGTATACCAACGCTAATGATCGCACCTACAACAAACATATAAAATATGCGCATGTGCATGCAAGTAAATCTTAAAAGATCCTAAGGACGCAATTTTCTCACTCCAAAAAAGGTAAGTTGTCTGTAGTTTACTTTATTTAACCATGACAAATCTCTAATCAACATGTTCCAGAAATTGTATCGCTTTTAAAGAAAAATATTTACTAATAATATTTTCACTATAATTGCAAATATTATTCGAGTGATTTTAATTCAAGCTAGAAAATAGATATTACCAACAGTGTAAAGAGCATTCTATGCAGTGGCCATCACGTACATGTAATTTTATGTAAATATTTTACAATAGGAAATGAAAAATACCTAAACACATTAATAGTTTAAAAAATATACATTTCAAATCATTAGATTCGATGTGTCTCAGCGCTCAAATGGATGCAAGAATTTTACGAATTTTTAACTCACCTTAACGCATTTTACATAATATTATTATAATAGGAGAATAGCTAGTTAAGTTAACGATAATCAATCTGAAATGTTAGAAGAGATAACAGAGGTTTCATTGAGTATGATTCAGAACCGGTACAGTTCAAGTTCTTCTTTTATATGTATATATATATATGACAAAGCTTGTTGCAACTGGATATATTTTTCAGTACAGGGATAACATTTTATCAGTAATCGATCATGAGAACCCTGATTTCGCACTAAATAAAATTTAAAAGGATATCTAGGATTTAAATTAATATCTACCTACGCCTGGACTAGAAATCAATATCAAGGAAATCAAATCAATAAAAAAGGCAACAGAGACCCTGTTCACCTTATTTGCTCTTATAACTCAATAGCTAATTATGTTAAAATTAAACCAAATGATGATGACAATGATCTAGGCTCGATACCATTATAAACCGGTATGCTGTGCGAAGAAAACCCGTTCAATAATATTGTAACACGCGGCTCCGCGTTACAACCCAACGATGCGCAATTTTGAAAATAAATTGCTCTTTAAGGTCAAATAATCTAACTCTGTTTTTACACAATATTTTTCTTAACTGTGATTTTAGAAACAATCTCTGTTAGTTTCAAGCAGTTTTAATTGAGATTTCTTGAACTGCAATTTTATTTGTAATTAATAGGGTTTTATTATTAAATATACACACCCGCGCGCAATACGCAGGGAACATGCGGTGGATTATAGTGTCATAGTGGATTTATTTCTCTTCGTTGGATTATTCGCAGTTTATACAAGTGATTTACTGTTCGCATCTAATTATACCTATCCGAATTTCAGAGTACAATAGATTATTATAATTAAATAAGTTAAAACCATAGCAAACAGTGAATTAATTATTTGTGAAGTCTTTTCATTGAAGTTTTTACACGATTCTGATCTATTTATCACCAGTGACAACATTTACCAGTGATTTTACACATATCATCATATATTTTCAATCGGTTACATATGTTAACCGCAATTCAGCCATTTGTGAAAGAATAATTGCTTGTACATAACATACTCAACTTTGTAAACAGAATTCATCTTTTGCCCTCTGGAGCACGGACAATTTTGGTTGACTGTGACTCATGTATAAGACATTCAATTGTGTTAGCAATACGCCCATTTATTGCCGTCTGAAGCACGGACAATTTTGGTTGACTGTGACTTGTGTATAAGACATTCAATTGTGTTAACAATATCATTTTATTGCCGTCTAGAGCACGGTCAATTTGGACTAGCTATGAATTTACATGCAACGTTATTTACAATACATTTGTGATCATTCGTATTAGTCTTCTCACATCACCCATCGGGAAAAAGGCCGGAGTGATCATAAAACGGTACCATATACACACATAAATATATATTGAGTTAGCTTTGAAGTCGCATTGTCGTAGACTTTATATGATGTTAGCTTCACTACTGCAGGTTTACACATTCGTATTGGAGATTGTACCGTCCTATTATCCCACATTCCTCACCAAAATATATAGTGGTTAAAGGGCGTAATACCGGCTCCTACTGATAAATCGCCAGTAAGCACGAAATGAATGTGCATGAGATTATACTTTCCGTTCATGCAGTCTTTGGTTTATCCTTCTGGTCACAACTGAATTAATTTGTTACTAGGTTCGCAACACCTAATACATATTTGCATATATATTAGTTCTCCGCAACAAACGGTATTTAGTTGTATACGCAATGTTGTTTTATCCTCGCTGGTCAATTTGCCGTCGTGCTATGATGATAAACATGAAATTTGGAAACAAGTCAGTGCATGTGACTGGCGATAATTTTGCCATGTTGTACGACGGGTAAATAACATTGGGATTGGTGCTTATATCAAGCTCGCAATCTTGATTTATAGAATTGTTGTCAGCATCCGAGCAGTCGGTGATTGTACAATTATGTAACTGTTCATTGCTTGTAAAATTCATCCAAATTTTAGACCGCCATATTTTGAATGAGACTTAGGAGAGAACGAAGGCTACTTCCTCGTGTAACCTGCCTTACTTGTTCATATCTTGAAGTAACAAACGTTCTATCAAATTTTAAAATGAAATATTTTAATCTATTTTAAATGAAACCTCAATCAAACTGCAACAAATCCTAGGTCCTATTGTAAAATAATTAAAGCGACCTGAAATTTAAAAAATCATATATTCTTTTTTACTGGTTGTAGCAATAGGAACCTATGCGAACAGGAACGCGCCAAGTTTCTTATCTAGTCCTGACATGAATACAACAGAAATTCCTCACAAAAATTAAGATGAAGCAGTCAGCACAATGATGGAATCAGCCTTCGAACTGCAGAAGTGAATATAAAATAGTAAATATTTTATTTTGTCTTACTAAATGGACGCGCTTTATACGAAAAAAAATCATATAAATAATTGATTAAAAATAAAGCATTTGTTTTGAGATTAAGAATGGCTTCTGACAGATTGGAAAATTTAGTCAAAGAACTGCCGGCACAAATGTACAATTTGACTGCGGTGTTAGGGCTAATTAAGTCTCGGCTGGAAGACACACTTGTAAAAATTGTTAAGTTATCCACATAAACGACCCAATCAATATAGGTGAAGTCATATCTGGTCATATAGTTAAGTCAACAAGATTGAGTCGCTTTTAACTATTCTTCCGTCTTTGATCGAACCTCTCAGATTTTTATTCAATTTTAATGTTGAACAAAGAAAGGAAAAAGCGAGCCAGTTTCTGTATTTCGTTGTCGAATTACCGAGTCGAGTAAATATTAATTTCTTATCCCCAAATTATTAGCTTCAACTAAAAATGGAACGTTTTTAAATGGGATAGGAGTACTTTGATAAACCCTGTTATATATTTTTGCGATAATAGCAACTTCAAAGCATCTTCCCTATTATTAATCCATATTAATACGAAAAAGTGGATGTGACAACTTACCATTTAGTGATTGCTCGTGTGTTGGCAACAATTCATTAAATAAAATTAAAGATCTTTATTTAATCAAAAGATGGTACAACGCTTATATAACATTTTTTTCTAATTTAAAAATGCAATTGAAGTATAATTTCTTGCCTTTTGACTACTCGGCACAATCGCTCAAATTCCCTGTGTAGCAATCTTGGACGATACAATCACCTACGTGAAAATTCACAATCCCACATAAATTAACAGAATATACAGTGGGTTTTTGGAGTAGTACCGACTCCTAGTTTTGAGTAGCCAGTAAGTAACAATTTCGTACAACGACGGTAGATTAAATTATGTTTACTTTGAATTTAAAAGTCGTTATTCTTGGTTGTGCTGTGCTATCATCACATTTAACGTATTCGTGATTTTCTTTCGTTGATGGTCGATTTGCACTCTCGACCAGATTTGCTTAAATCTGCTCGTGTGAGTAGTGTACTGTTTGTTATTAGAATTCTGAAGATGGTACTGTAAATCGAGGTGCCGAAGCGTCATCATAAAACCAAGGTTATTTCTAAGTTATTATTTTTAAAATTTCGTTTGCTTCCACATTTAATTTTCATTGAATTGTTGCTAGGCCCGCCATTTCCACCCGAAAAATGCATATGAACAATAAATGGCGCTTGCATCGCTTCCAGTTCAGGCTCAACTGAACTGGAGGTGATGCGCGCATTCTAGTTGTCCTCTCATTTCACACTCTTTTCACGTTTCACTGAGCCACATAAATATAACATCGAGCTAGAGGGGGCCAAATTAAATCTGCTAACCTAGGACCCTAGTTGCAACCAATGCTTGCAGTCATCATTATGTCTATACAATTGAAATCATTTCAATCAGATTAATTTTCAAAAGAAAGAAATTTCAAAATATTGGCTTTATTTAAGGGAAATTCGACATTTTATTAATTTGATAAACTATTCATTGTTTGCTCTAGTGCAGACACACGAAATGATAGTATAGCTTAACACTATTGTGTCGGAGTAGAATGATCAAAATGTATGCTTTTCGTTAACAATTAAGAATTTTGACAATTTATTTATTCTTCATAATTGTGACTAAACTGCTAACACAATAGTAAATAGCACATCGACACAAGTATATATATATATATATATATATATATATATATATATGGATAATGATCTGATGCCATATAAATTCTCGGTCCCAGCGTATTGTAGGAGCAGCAATTTTATAAAGGCCGTGATAGTTCGTGACATAGCATGAATAACAAGAAAATCATTTCAAACTTTTAAAGTTCTCGAGGATGCCTTCTATAAGTGAGATCAAATGCGGGTAAAAAAGTTCTTACTGCATTTGATATAAGTTACTTGATTTTGGAGCGTTTCTTTGCCATCGAACCGGTCTTTGTTACTGACATGAATTGACAAGCACGGGCTCTAATGGCTCTACGTTTTACCGGAATTTATGCCATTTCAAATTTTCTAGTGTTTCACATAAGACCTGGTTATCGCACTTGAAGTACTAACATTATGAAAATATTTTGCCTGCTTAATTCTAAGGTTCACAATTAATCGTGGTCATTCTGGGTTATGATGGCTTACCTTAACTGTACGTGAGGAGTATAGAGTAGAATTTTAAGAGTTGATGTTTTACTTCATATTCGAAAGTAAACGCAAATTGTAATATTTGCCAGTGTAAACAATCTCTTGATTGTTCATTTTTCTTCATTTGTTCCACATTTAAAATCTGACGTCTTACTCAACTTATTGAGTGCTCTAGTTGTTTCCGACCCTCATTTGGCTATGTTTACAATGTCATTTGCTACAGTATTTAACTTACACCTTATTAACGTTTTGGCTTTTATTGTGAAGTCAATAGCAGACCCCGACTTGTAATCACCTTTGCAAGCACACCTACACAGTTGATTTGTCTGCATTAAATGCATAAAAGAACGTTTTGTAAACAAATACACAGCGCTTATAATTTTTTGATTGTGAGATTGTGTGAATGTTTATATTTTTAGCTGTTCTATAGTTGGTATGAAACAGGTTAGCAATTTTGGCTGTGTACAATTTTTTAGCAAATAATTTGGTGACCAAAGCAACTAAATGAATGTGGTCAGTTTTAATATGACTCATAATTGAAAGAAACCTATTTTGAACGGTTAATGATCTACTGGTCCCAGCTTTTAGTCTAATTTGGCCATTTGTCATTAAGCCACCAGGACCACCTGAGAGACTCTAACCAGCCTCTTCTTTGAAAATTTTGCCACTGGTAAAATTTTTTGTTTGGAAATAATTTTCTATCATTCTGAAGTCGTAATAGAGAAGAAATTGCAAATTAATAGCGGTTGTCTCTAGTTTTATCTGAAGAACTGCCAGGGTCATTACCGTTGAAGTAATAAAATTTGAGGAATTCCGTCTGGGAAATAGCCTTTTTTCCAACTAACGATATTTAAAATATGAGTTATGTGATCTTCGACCGTGTACAACAAATAAAATGATTTTTTCGTAACTTTATTTAACATCACCTCACTTTCATTTTAATAAACGCAAAACCGGATAACTAAATATTAAAATTTTTCAACTACACACCAAATTATCAAAACGGTACCCGACAGTGTGTGTTAGATGATTGGCACTTAGTTGAGAGAACGCATTTAGATTATATGGGCGGTTATAGTATTATCTCAGATTAAAGCAATGCTGTATTATGTATAATTAAACGAACATTGGTTGGTCAGGTGTTTATATCAAGTTCGTAATCTTGATTATAGTAAAGGATGTATTCTATCTGATTAGAAAATTGTTCATTAGATGAGCTAGTTTAACGTCGTGGCTTGAACTTCACCACAGCGAAATAAAAGGGACAGTGTGACTTGTTAAAAATATTGAGAAATAACTAACATTATGGTAGTTTAGAAATTTTTTAAGAGTTAAAAATTAGTATATATTTAGCTGAAATTAACCTATTTCAGTTCGAGCTAGCTTTAATTCAGCAGAATTCAATTGAAGTTCTTAAAACCAGATTGAAATGCGCATCCATTACCATAGAAACCGCCAGTATATCATCCATTATGTAGACACATAATCTTTCCATAATATTGTAATCATTTAATGCATAATGTGTGATGAGTAAAACGAGTGGGTCGTTGAATTCATGAATGGACCGGTTTCAGTAGCTTTGGTTGAATTAAACTTAATCGCAAATATATTCCACTTTCGAGATAACAACCTTTCTTGATCATCTTCATTGGGAAGGTATTCAAGCAATCGATTCGGGAAAAGCATAAAATCACAGATTGTAAAATCAGGTAGTAAGTAATAGTGGAAGAATACAAGTCGTAGAAATTACTTGCTCGTAAACTCTGTATAGAGCATATGCCAAAATCAGTTTTATTGATGACAGTTTGTTTTTTATGAATGAACCATTCTTTTCCCTTTTGTAGAAATCCGGATTAAAATACCTGCGTGTTTCTCATTTTGGCTATAGGGAGTATAGAAAGTGAAAGGTTTTTCCAAATTCCTTCGTCAAGGTTTCAAAGATGAGAACTTCGCTTAATGTTGACTTCGCATTCTGGATTGTCTCAATAAATAATACGGGCTTTGCGTTTGCTCCAAAAACAATACCTCAGGACAATACGAGAAACATTAATAGTGCTAAATCTGCTTAATTTTGTTTGTAATTTTGTGTTTTCCTATGTATTACAATTAAGCAATCAACACTTCATGACCAGTGTTGCAATACACCAACTATAGATAATATTATAATCAAGGTTGCGATCTTGATATAAAAACCTGGCGCTTTATGTACATAAATTTGCCAGTATCAACTAATAATTGTATAGTGTTGAAAAGACAATTCATCAAGTAGACTTGTTTTGTCCCTATTGGAAACTCAACATGTACTGGCGAGAATTTGCCGCGGACACGACTCGAACTTGGGCACGCCTGCTTCGGAATCCGGTGCTCCAACCACTGCGCTGTCCTGCCGCACACTACACTACACATAATTTTCAGTTATATACTAACTAATGTAATTCCGTTAGTTTTTCTCTTGATGTAGCTCTTATGGCATTCATTTAGACCAAAGTTCAATAACAATCCCAATCTGTCATTACTGAACAGACATCACACTAGATGGGGAAGTGCCATTGAAATGAACATTTATATAATTTGACGGATATTGATTGCGCGGGTGGTGATAACATTTATAATAATCAAGGTTGCGATCTTGATATAAATACCTGACCCATTAATTACTTACGTATGTCAGTATAAACTATGAATTGTATAGTGTAGAAAAGGAAATTCATCCAGTAGACCGGTTTCGTCCTTATTGGGAACTCATCACGCACTGGCCAGAATTTGCCGCGGACATAGCTCGAACCTGGGCACGTCTGCTTCGGAATCTGGTGCTCTAACCACCGAGCCACCCTACCGCACACTGCACTCAATTTTGAAGAATGTACTAACTTATGTTTTTAGCTATTTATATATATTTTTGAATCGCAAATATTGCATAGCATATTGTTTAAAGAAATTTGGTCAATCAGTACTCAGAATGCAATGAAATATTAATGACGATATTTTAAATCATTCTGAGTCCAGAAATTACATATCTTCAAGTCTAAAATGTTGAGAAAATGTTGATTTTTCTGAACCAATAACAGAACTGATTTTGATATTTGGTCTGGATTCCAATTTATTGACATTTTTTGCAACACAAAACAATGTTTTGCGTTTGCATTCTGGATTATTCCATATTTGGATACCAAAAAATCTTAACACCAATTGTGACTATCCATTGAGCAAACTTTGTGGAAAGGTGGCTGAGGAGATAGTCACGAACTCCGAAGCAAATATGCCTAGGTTCGAGTCCTGTCCGCAGAAAATTCTGGACAGTTCATGAAGAGATCCAAATAAGGACGAAACCGGTCTACTGAATGAATTATCTTTTCCACATTATACGATGCTTAGTTTATACTGACAAATGTAAATATAATCAGATTTTTGTTTATATCAAGCTTACAAGCTTAATTTAAATAATTGCTATCAGAGTCCGTGCAACCAGTAATCGTTTTACTCTTTCGGCTAACATTCAATACAAAATTATGTGTGCTTCCATAACGGCGGCTAAAATCATGCGCAGAGTATTAGGTGAAAACTATTTCAAGAAATATTGCGAAGATGCATCTTTGAGGAGTCAACCTCAAAGTAAAGAAACCATATGTTAGTAAACTACAGAAAAAATAAATTTTTAAAGTACTGAAAGAAACTAAAATCCTACTGGTAAAACCGCCGATTAAAATGGTTCAATTTAACTTATCAAGAATGTATTTAGAAATAAATGAACGCGGTTCTTTAGATATTAATTAAAGGTCAAATAAATATTTATAAAATCAAAAGTTGCGCTGAATAAATTAACTCATCTCGCTAGGGTCACATAAAGTAATCGCAATGGTGTTCCATAGTTTGATCTGTAAAACTAGTGAGGATGGACCAACTGAAGAAGGCTGCCGATAAAGTAAGCCGAAATATTTTTTAAAGAAAGAAAACTATTGGAATAAAAACTGCGGTAGTCAAAACACAGATTAGGTAATCACACTGTTGTTCTTAATATGTCCATTGATCTCGTTATGCGTCAATTTCGCAGCCTACCACCAAAAGACACTTGAATTGGCTCGGATGAAGGAGAAATCAAACAGCTTTTACATGCAGCCAATAATATTAATAATAACAATAATAATTATTCTTGAAATACCAAGAACACTTATTAATCGTTATGAATTCAAAAGCATATTTTAAAATTTTTGTCGAGTAATAAGTGGTTTGTGTATTTGAAGAATAACGATCCTAAAAGCAGTTTCGTTAAATGTGATATAATAATAAAAATAAAAATAATAATAATAATAATAATAATAATAATAATAATAATAATAATATTGATGTTTTTGCTGGCTACGATGATGATGGTGATGATGATGAGGATGACGATGATGATGATGATGATGATGATGATGATGATGATGATGATGATGATGATGATGATGATGATGACGATGATGATGATATAAATGTCTGAGGCCAATATGAAATTTAAATTTAAAATGAATGCAGCTGGAAAACTGACCTGTGAAGGCAAAAATGAGATATATTAACTAAATCTAGTGACTAAATCTGACGTAATAACTGAGAAATCCTAAATTCACGAACATGGGTCAGCATATTGACATCAATCTGAATAGACGAGGGAAACAGAATTACATCAAATGTCAAATTGATGATGCCCTTCGTCAAGCAACGCGAGAAAAGATCAAATCGCTGACCACAATGAATCTGCTCTCCAAAATTGTGATATCAAGTATTTGAATTTTATATGCTTCTATTAAAATTCAAAATAAAATAAAACCGAGAATGAAAACAGAATTTGGGAACAATACTTTTTATTACCTAAATCTATCATCTTACCTATCTGTCTAACTATCCATCATTCTTTACACATAATGATCTAGCTATCCAGTTTAATCTATTCAATCTTTCTATTTCTCCAGTGTTAAATCTATTTACAGATCAACATATTTTTGCTAAAATGGTCACATTTCAAAATATTAAACCGGTCATTTATCTGTCTAACTATCTAGAAATATTTCAATCAAAATATATATGCTTTACAAGAATTTGGGAACAATACTTTTCATTACCTAAATCTATCATCTTACTTATCTGTCTAACTATCCATCATTCTTTACAAATAATGATCTAGCTATCCAGTTTAATCTATTCAATCTTTCTATTTCTCCAGTGTTAAATCTATTTACAGATCAACATATTTTTGCTAAAATGGTCACATTTCAAAATATTAAACCGGTCATTTACCTGTCTAACTATCTAGAAATATTTCAATCAAAATATATATGC